>VMDR010004620.1:0-58354 GCA_007922815.1 Macrotus californicus
ACCCGTTCAGTTTTGGTTGTAGGATAGTGCTAATAAGCATTTCTTGTATCCGGTAGTATATTGAAATGTCTTTATTGATTTTCCTTGGTGCTTTGTGGTGATAAATTCTTATACCTAATCTACACGGTCAACAAGATTGACTTTGGAAGTAATTTGCCAAATTATCTTGAGTTAGAACACCTTGGTGTGATTTATGCAGAGAAGAAAGGTTTTTTCTTTTTAATTTGAATAAACTGATTAAATACTGAGTTAGAATTACATTTTAAACATTACTAAATGATGAGCTCACTACTGTCTTTCCTCCAGACTTAAATGATAATTTATGGTAAAATTCAAAATTTTAAAGGCAACTAAATATTAGAATAAAGTGTGACTTTTTAGATCAATTATCTAATAGGATAGTTACTGTATATATAGAAAAATATATATTTTCTGTATGTTAAGAGAAATCCTAAGGTATATTAAAAGGCCTAATTAGGCAATTTTGGGAGTCCAAGGAAGACATTAAGACGCAGTTGATGATGGGAAAGCATAACATCTCTGGGAATTCTGAATTTGAATGTTACATGGTGGTGGAAGGTAAATCCCAGGGTTTCTTTGGATAAAATAGGAACCATGGCATCATTTAAAAAAAAAACTATGAAGTAATGGAGTAAAGTATTAAAAATTGACCTGTATTGTATAAATGTGACTTTGGGAAATGGACTGATAAATTCTGTGGATGCTGAAAACTGATAAATCTTATACTCCCTACTTGGAAAAACCTTCAGAAAGGAAACGTGATAAAGTATCCATTCAAACATTTCATTTCTCCCTAATTCTGGAAGAGTACTCAAGTGTGTTTAGTTTTGCTTTGGGGTAAAAGACTGCATTTTAACCTCTGACCCATGCACATACTCATTTCTGCTAATGACAATTTGATACAAATTATACCACATTTTGTCCTGTGGCAGCCTTTTGTGTGCCTATAAGTTAGGGGTTTCTTCTTCTCGAAACACTAATAACACTTTATTTTTAATGCCCTTTAAATTAAAATTAAATAAAATTCAAAACTCAGCTCTCTTTTGCTCTAGCTACAATTTAAGTGCTTAGTAGCCCCGCGAGGCTCGTGGCCGTGTAACACATAGCACAGATTATAGTTTTTCCGTCACCGCAGGAAGTTCCATCCCATAGCACCTATCTAAAGGGTCAGGACAGTTTAAAAATTCTTTGGGCATGTTTTCTGTATCTCAGCATATGCTTATGTTCTTTCACCTAAATTTTCATCTTCTGTTATTTTATTTTATCTGTTTTTCAGTTTAAAAGGATGCTGAATCGGGAGCTCACCCATCTCTCTGAAATGAGTCGGTCTGGAAATCAGGTGTCTGAGTATATATCGAACACATTCTTAGGTGAGAATAACAATTTAAGTGCAATTTTAAAATTTTATCTTGGGTTGTTTGTTTTGGGAGGTAGATTAGGGCACCAACTAATTTTGGAAATCAAGTGTTATGAATTTCATTTGTTTTTATTCATTATATTAATAATTTGAGCCTCTAAGCTTTAGAACCTCAAGTGACAAAGTACATTTTTTATCTTTTAGTTTTATCCAGGACTTTAGGGATTTTTCTGAATTAAAGTTATATAGTGCCAAAGCACGAAACTGTGAAATGTATTTTTTAGAGAGATCTATACATGCATTCAACAAATTCTTGTTCAGCGTCAGCCATTTGCCAGGCACTAGGTATTTAATGATAAACTAGAATGGCCCCTGCCCTCAGTGGGTTGATAGTCTGATGGATACCACGCCTGGTAAACTGATGAAACAGAGAATACGGTTGCTAAAGAAACGCTTGCCGATAACAATAGCTGAGAGTTTGTGTGCTGGGACAACACTACTCCCACTGCCCATTCTCGGAAGGAAAAATGCAGTAAGTGAACATCAGTAACTTGTACATGTCCTTGATTTGACTTTGCTGGCAAAACCAAAGTGCTGAATATCTTACTAGCATATTCGCTCTTACTGAGCACACACTATGTGCAAGCATGAGTTAAAGGAGCTGCACCCCATCAGGGACGAATGTACTGATACATCTTGTGTCTTTTACTTGAAAATAACAGCTTTTGTGAATCCGATGTTCACCTATCAGAGACCACTGGAGATTCTCTGTGCTTCCCACAACACCTTGTTACATCATAACTCCTATCTCACCATAGTATAGAAAACGTGAAATAGCGGGGGCAGTCTAAGTCATTCAGATAAGCTGTTTAACTCCCTCAGTGTGATCCATTTCTGTAAGCTGTCAGATTTCTGCTGCTGTTTTTATACTTACGCAGGAAGTGGCTCCCATTTCCCAGTAGTATGGAAACTGGAGTCCGTACTGGACAAGAGCAGTTTTGAATCCACTGAGTGGATGTCAGATGGGAATGAAGTTGATGAACAGTGGAAATAACCAATGTGTTTTGCTTTTTCCAAGTCCACTGTTATATAAGTGTTTCCAAAAAATGAATTAGAGCATCCTATCAAAGTGGTAACCAGTGAATACATTTGATGTTAATTATTTTGTAGTGAGATTTATTTGCTTAATTTGGGGTGTCAAATTAAGTCCACATCAAGTTGTAAATATTCAACTTCTCTAAAAGGAGCTTTACCTGGAAATATTTCCTGGAACATATAATGATTATTTAAAACCTGTCCAGTTATATATGTTACGCTTTTTCAAAAGGCCCAGCTAGAAGTAGTAGTAAATGCAGAATATTTTCTCTGTTTTTAAGATAAGCAGCATGAAGTGGAAATTCCTTCTCCAACTCAGAAGGAGAAAGAGAAGAAGAAAAGGCCAATGTCTCAGATCAGCGGGGTCAAAAAGCTGATGCACAGCTCCAGCTTGACTAATTCGAGCATCCCGAGGTTTGGGGTTAAAACTGAGCAAGAAGACGTCCTTGCCAAGGTAAGAAGAATTTCAAGGCTCGTGATCGTAGATATGCAACAGTGCCCTTCATGGATGTTGATTCCTTCTCTTTTAGTAGAAGGACAAGTTTATCAGTTTATGGGGGATTTTTCTGTTTTTGAAGATAGGGATGTCATTTATAAAGCTCTCTCTAAACTATTTGGGTTTTACTACTCTGGATTTACACAGGTGGTTTGGGATATGTGTTCTTTCTTTTTTGCTTCTGCATTTTATTGCTTAACCTTAAATAGTTAGAAATCCATGATCTCTTCTGTTGTTAGGAGAATAGATAAAGTTTTTGTGAATGGATCTCATCTATTGAAGAAATTATTTGAAATTTATATTGTAAATATGTTGTATTGTCAAAGACAGGAGGTTAAGCAATACAATTCAGTTTTTAGTATATGAAAGTGAATTTTCCTAAAGTGTGCCTGTACTTAGGTGGTGCATCCATTACATTTAAAATGAATCAGTTTTTAAAAATCTAACTTTCTTTACATTAAAGTCAGTAATTTTTAAATGAATATGTTCATTGGTTCATGTTCTACCTCTGCTTTCTAATTTTTTCTGTCTCTCTTTTGCCCCAGGAGCTAGAAGATGTGAACAAATGGGGTCTTCACGTGTTTAGAATAGCAGAGCTGTCTGGGAACCGGCCTCTGACTGTTATCATGCACACCATCTTTCAGGTACTGTGGTCCGGTGGTGCCGTGACTTAATGTCCAGGCTGTGAATGGTGCATGCATTTTATCGTCTTTACTACTCACCGTCTTTTGTGTATTTTGTACTTTTTCCTCATTTGTCCCTTTACCTGGAAAATAATAAGAATACAGAAAGGTTGAAATGTGGACAAAATACAAATCAATCAATGTTATTAATTTTTTCCATTTAAGAAAAAGATATGATGTGGGCAAATTGAAGTGATTCATTAAAGTAATAGTTTAAAAATCATCCACGTGACCCTGACTCACCTAGAGAACGGAGTACTGACTCTAAAGAATGAATCAGCCCCCTGCTGACTAGTCTTAGGATGTAATTTCTTCACAGTTTTGTGAACTGCCCTCTTCTTCACATCGGTTTCTCATTCTTGTTGAGCTCCCTTTGTCCCAGTGCAGGGTTGAGATTTAAATGAGGAGTTGAGGCTACAGTTACTCCAGGGCTGGAATGGCAGATTCCAGCCCTCCAGGGCTGGAATGGCAGATTCCAGCCCTAGAAAGGATGTTGCATTTCAATTGATGTGATCTAGTTAGTGGCTGAGTCAGTGGCCCTAGACTGAGACTAACTTAATGATTATGGGACACAGACACTTTTATAACTGGCAGCTCAGACCATACATCTTGAGTCAAGTACTGCTGGGCTTCTGAAGGACAACTCAACACTGGCTTTATCCCTAAAGTCCCTAGATCTAAGTCTCTCCCATTGACCTGCTGACAGCAATCAAGACTCATCTACAGGAGGAGGGAGTACTCAGCCCACACAGAGGTCTCACCTCAAGTACACAGCTGAGGTGATAGGGGAGGCTGTGCCACTGGACCCTACAGGACACCTGCTACATCAGGCCACGTTACCAAGACAGGAGGTCATAGCAGCTCTACCTAACACATAGAAACAAACACAGGGATGCTGCCAAAATGGGGAGACAAAGAATCATAGCCCAAATGAAAAAATGGATCAAAACTCCAGAAAAAAAACTAAACAAAGTGGAGATAAGCAATCTTTCAGATGGAGAGAACAAAACACTGGTTACAAGGGTGCTCAAGGAACTCCGCTTAGGTACTTCAACAGCATAAAAAAGACTTAGGCAGAAATGAAGGATATACTAATTGAATTAAAGAACAATTTATAGGGAGTCAACATCAGAGTGGATGAAGCCAAGAATCAAATCAGTGATTTGGAACATAGGAAGAAAAAGACATCAGTACAGCAAGAAGAAAAAAGAATCCAAAAAAATCAAGGATAGTGTAAGGAGCCTCTGGGACAACTTCAAATGTTTCAACATTTGCATCATAGGGGTGCCAGAAGGAGAAGAGAAAGAGCAAGAAATTGGAAACCTATTTGAAAAAATATAATAAAATAAAACTTCCCTAATTTGGTGAAGCAAATAGACATACAAGTCTAGGAAGCACAGAGAGTCCCAAACAAGATGGACACAAAGAGGACCACACCAATACTCATCATAATTAAAATGCCAAAGGTTAAAGATAAAAAGTGAATTTTAGAAGCAGCAAGAGAAAAGCAAATAATTACCTACAAAGGAGTTCCCATAAGACTGTCAGCTGATTTCTCAAAAGAAACTTTGCAGGCTAGAAGGGACTGACAAGACGTATTCAAAGTGATGAAAAGCAAGGACCTACAACCTAAGATTACTGTATCCAGCAAAGCTATCAGAATGGAAGGGCAAATAAAGTGCTTCCCAGATAAAGTAAAGCTAAAGGAGTTCATCAACACTAAACCATTATTATATGAAATGTTAAAGGGACTTACAAAAAAGAAGATCAAAACTATGAACAGTAAAATGGTAATAAATACATAACTATCAACAATTGAATCTAAAAAACAAATTATGCAAACAAGCAGAACAGAAACAGAATCATAGATACAGAGAACATTGGAAGGTGGCAAGTGGGGCAAGGAGTCTAGAGGAATGGCGAAAAAGATGAAGGGATTAAGAAGCACAAATTGGTAGTTACGGAATAGGCAGGGGGATGATAAGAGCAAGTATAGGCAATAGAGTGGCCAAAGAACTTACATGCATGACCCGTGGACATGAGCAGAGCAAGGAATCACTGAAGGGAGGGAAAGGTACCGGGTGGAGGGGGGCAAAGGGGGAAAAATTGGGACAACTATAATAGCTGTAATTAATTTTTAAAAAGAGAACTTTTTGCCTAGACCAGAGTTCCCAACCTTGGCACTAAAATAAATAAATAAAGTCCCTGGATCTTCCCAAAGATTTCCATTTTCCTCACCAGACTTTGTGAGAGAGAGTGCTATTTCCATTTCCGGGTGTGATTTTTTTTTTAACACACTCTATGGAAAGTCTTTTTGTGTAAGGACAAAATCTTAAGAGGATTTCTTTCCCTACAGGAACGGGATTTGTTAAAAACATTTAAGATTCCAGTAGACACTCTAATTACGTACCTTATGACCCTGGAAGACCATTACCACGCCGACGTGGCCTACCACAACAACATTCACGCTGCCGACGTTGTCCAGTCGACACATGTGCTGCTGTCTACACCGGCCTTGGAGGTAACCTGGTTTCTAAAGCTTTGAGAATACTACCTTGCCGCTCATAGAGGTCTTTGAACTTTCATAGTAAAGGGTCTGCAGTACAGAAAATAGTTGACTTCATTGGAAGTGTGTTAGTTTTAAAGGAAGTGACACGGCGGTCAGTCAATAGTCTGATGATTTTGTCTGTGCCAGCTGATTTAGGGAGCCATCTGTTCATGACACTGCTTCCTGGAAACGATCTGGTGGACAGTCCTTAAACACACCTGTCTGGCTTATTCAATTTTCATTTGTTTTTCTGTAATTTAGTCTGATGGCTTTTGCATTTATAGTTCAAGGGATGATTACTTTAAAATATAAGCGATGCATTCATTTTTTTTCATAGAATTTATTAGAAGGAAATTCTTCTTTTTTCAAAGATTTTATTTATTTATTTTTAGACAGAGAGGAAGAGAGGGAGGAGAGGGACAGAAGCATCAATGTGTGGTTGCCTCTCACACGCCCCCTACTGGGGACCTGGCCCGCAACCCAGGCCTGTGCCCTGACTGGGAATCAAACCGCCACCCTTCGGTTCACAGGCCGGCACTCAGTCCACCGAGCCACACCAGCCAGAGCAGGAAATGCTTCTTTAATTTCACCAAATCCCAAGAAGTTGTTTCAGTAAATGTTTATTTAAGCAATTTGATTTCCTTCATTGTTTAGGGAAAGATTCTTTTGCACTAATATATTTTATAGTTCAGGTTGTTTTCATTATAAAACTGTGTTGTTACCTCATCATTTGAGTGAGTGGTTCTCAACTGGGGGGTGATTCCTTTCTTTTCCTTCTCCCCCTACCCCCCAAGGAGTATTTGGCAGTGTGTGGAGACTTTTTTACCTGTCACAACTCGGGGTGTGGGGGGGCGGAAATACATGCTACTTGTGTCATGGTTAAAAGTCAGGGATTCTGCTAAAATTCCTTCTTTACACTAGATTGCCTCACAGAACTAAGATCATCTGGCCAAAAATGGGAATTCTACTCAAGTTGAGAAACCCTGGTCTGAATGAAGGGAAAGAAAATCAATGTTCATTATTTTCTTTAAAAAATAATTTTGGATACTCTTTTTGCAATATTTAAAAATATATAACCAATGGAAAAGTTTTTTATTATAAATGATAATAATGTTTAAAATAATAATAAAATATTTTCTCCCAAGGTTATTACACTTATTTTTTTCCAAGATTATTACACTTAAAAAGATTATAATTTCTAAAGGACTCTTTCCGACACATTGTAATAATGTATTTTGAAACTTCATTTGTTTTCCATCAAATGCTAGAGAGTAATTTCCTGTTTGTTTAAACCTTAATTTGTGTTATTATAGAATAGTAATGTTATCTGTGTTGCCTGATTTTCCAGGCTGTGTTTACAGATTTGGAGATTCTCGCAGCAATTTTTGCCAGTGCAATACATGATGTAGATCATCCTGGTGTGTCAAATCAGTTTCTGATCAATACAAGTAAGTGGAGTTAATTTTTTTTTCCAGAAGATATTTTTTCTTTGTATACTTTAGAATGAAGGTCTTTATATACTTAGGGATGTTTCCAGAGCCATAAAGGTCTTTTGAGATGTGTAAATATGCGTTTTAATGAGGGCGTGTCAATGTAATTTAGCTCTGAAAATCATTATCGTATCCCACGAGGCATATGCTGTTTGAATATGTACAATGCTTAGTCTATTTTGGTATCTTTTAATAGCCTCTGGACTACCATATAGCGAAGTGCACTTCAGCGGCTCACATATAGAAAGATTAGGAGAGTCATGGATTTCCTACAGTGTGTGGCGAGCGAAGTACATTTTACAAGTTTGGTTCACGAACTTATTTATCCAAGATTAGACAGGATAACATTTCGTGTTGCAGCTTCCATAATGAGAACCTGTACCACAGTGTCTTCAGGAACCACCAAAGCGCTAACTAAATATTAACACACGAATAGTGATACACAGGAGATGCAGCTGCATGAGTTCACATTGTATCAGGGGTTAGGACTGACCGTTTCCTTTCTGAGAAGAACAAATTCATAAAACTTTTGTTTTCATTTAATTTTTTGCCTTTAAGAAAGGCATATGTTTTTTATTTAAATTAATAACACCCAAATTCAGACTGGTGTCTGTTGTTTCTTGTATCCTACTATCTACAACATTATATGTTCCCTTATTATTACATTAGAATTAAAAATAGAAAAAAAATTTAAACAACTGATAATAAAGTCACTATCTCCAAGTGCTCTGATCATTCATTTTTTTTTAATGAGGACCAGCTTTTATTCTTTATTATGGGACCTCTAAGAGCAAATGGGTGTAGGCTGGCACTGAAGCAAGAATGCTGGTGAGCTTCAGGTACATGGGGTCTGAGACTGAGGCGAGCAGGTCCTCAGTTCACTCATGAACCTGATGGTCTCCCAAGTTTGAGACCCGTAGAGACAGAGAATGCAGAAATTTAGAGAGAATTACAAACACAATGACAGTGGCCAGGGCTGTCTGTTTAAGACTTTTGCTGATGACTTGCTTGAGGTGAAAGGAGAACTAACCCTGTTTTTTAAGTATTTTGTTATTCAGTGGTGTTGCTAGGATCGCCTTTCTGTGGGACCTCAGCCACACTGGGAGGTGAACAGTTCCCACAGCAGCTGGGGATTGCTGTTTCCTTCAGGGTGGGGCATGATGAGGTTGTGTTATCCCTGAGAGAATGAATCAGCAGCAGCATCTGGTCCATGAAAGTATCGCAGGGTTGGTCAGAGCCCCAGGGCATTATGAGAATTACTGCCTTAGCTAGCTTTTGATTCAAGATCATGCCAGTAAGCATTTTATTTCAGGACACGGGAGGCTTAGTAGCCAGTAGCACAAAAAAGTTCTAACTTCCTAGCATGCTATAAAGGAGTCCCTTTGATAACTTGTAAACTTATAATAAGTAACTTCGTGAATTGCACTGTCAAAATTATGTGATTATTTTTAGTTTGCAGCAAACTCTTTTTTTATAGACATTAAGTTTATGTTTTCTCTTTCTGCCATGTATTAATTGAGCATCAGCAGCTCAAACTAGCAGTGTTAGCACCTTAGAGCTGGTGCTGCCAACTTGTCCAGTGCCAAAGATTTAATCTACGCTTCCTTTAATAAAGAATCTGAAAGACTTCTAAACATCAAACTTACACACCCAGAGCCGGAAGGTCACCCGTCCTGTTTTACAAAGGCTCCGTGAGGTTACAAGGCTTGCTTTGGTAGAGAGGCACTGGAGCTCACCTGTCTGATTCTGAGTCTAGGTACACACCTGTCGTAGTTGTGACGATCGTCTCCATGAATTGTTTCACTGTGTCCATTTTAGGTGCCAAATGATTTGATACTAATAATTTGTGCACTCATTATAAACATGCTGGAGGTTTTAACAATAGATCATTTCTATCTAGCAGAGTCGGTTAAGCTTTTATAAATGATTTAGGGATATGGGAGAATATGAATAAGATTTAAAGCTAAAATTCCAGGTGGGAAGCTGTAGAAGTCTTTTGCAAGGACAGTACATGTAAGTAAATCCATAAAATGTAAATAACTTCATAAAGCTTTGAATGTAACATGCTTGAGGGTGTTTATCATTTAAAGAAGCATTTACCTTCAGAGCACTGTTTTCTGAAACAATAAAGCGTTTTCAAAGCACAAAATCTATGTAGCATTAAGTCTTACTGGGAGAACGAGTAACTTTTGTTTCTAGCAAAGATGCCTAAGTTTTGTGGAGAAAGAGTTACTCACATGACTCAGTGTTCAAAGCATATGGCCTTTGATTCCAAGAGCAGAGACATTTCCTTGTGTTACGGTGGAGCCAGATAGAGCTATCAGTACACACGTTCTCTTTCTCTAGTCTCATTTTAAAACAAGCTTTGCATAGCTGTATTTGTATATTATATGTAGAATGTTATTTTTCTGTAGAAATCTAATCCTTCCAAAGTAAGGATAAATTCATGCCTGTCAAATGTGATTATATAGGAATAATCACATACATCATCATTTTATTCAGCAAAAAAATCACTGAGGGTGCAGCCTGTGCCAAACATCATTCCAGGAACTAGGAACACATGGATGAAAAAGACCACGCCCTGGCTCCAAAGGGCCTACCTTCTGCTAGAAAAGACCGACCGTAACATGTGAACGTATGACATCAGATGGCACTAACGAGGGCAGGGAAAAACAATGCCGGGTCAGGGCCCAGGGAGCGAATGAACTCAGGGAGTGATCCAGGCGGTTTGATTTAATCCTTGGTCCTTGGCCACTGGATATTAAGTGAAAATCACTACTCCCCTTCTCCATTTCAAGGAAGAATGTTTTGTTCAGAAGTACCCAGGAGAAACCAGATAACCAAGCACATTATATTAATAACTTCTATTTTTCTACAGGGTGATTAGTCTCTAACTCAGTTGGGATGCCTTTGGGGGGGACTATTAAGATTTGTACAGATATAATGACAAATAAGGTGAAACGTGGTAAATGCCAAATGAGTGGTACAAAGTAGATAGGAAATCACAGGAGAAAGTGGGCAGTTCTGCCTGTGTTAATCAAGAAATGCTTCATGGAAGAGGTGACTCGTACTGTGCATTGGAAAAATGAGAGGTTTTCAACAAAAACGTTATATAAACTAGCCTCCCTTCCCCTCTGTTCCCTTACAGCAAACTATGAAGGCAACTTTCTGATTATTCCTAAGGCTTTAAGGAATCTACATAGAACTGCTGGACTGCCATCTTTGGGGCAAATCTACTAAAAACATACAGAATCTTACCCCCTTACCACACATCTTCAGTCCTAAAGGAGAGTAGAAGGGTCAGTGTACCCTCAGACTTGCTGAAATGCTAACATGCGTTCATATAAAAATCAGGCGTCACCACCACCTTTGTGGAATAGCCCCAGGGGCTGGAGAGGCAGTAGAGGCCCACCTGTCTGATCAGGAATCGTGTCCTCTTCTTTCTGGCCAGTCTGGACTCAGATATCAGGAGCTACTGCTTTCCTAGGCAGGCTTGGTTAGGGCTCCTGGACAGCCTGCTCTGCTAAAGGCCATCCTTACCTTGAGTGGAATTCAGATTCTTTGTTTCAATGTTCATACCACAGATCAGCGTCTTCCTTAAAGTAACAGCTCCTCATCTTTTATTCTGCAGGCTCAATAGCTGAATTTCTTCATGTTCAGGGGGCATATAAATTAACCCAGGTTTTTGTAAGCCTAGTCAGTTCTTCTGTTAATGACCCTGATCTACATATACTTTGCTCCCTTAAAAGAACGGTAATAGATTAATTTGGATTTATTTCTCCAATCAAAAAACATTTTGCCTTCCTTTCAATATGTTATTTAATAGGATTCTACTATAGAAACAATAATGTCACGTGCAAAGATTCTTTAGAGTTTAAAATTTTTTATTTCTATTTATAGATAGTCATAGTTAGATACTTTCATAGACTATTTAAAAGTCAAATTAACCAGATACTGACTTTTAAAAAATGAGCACTATTGCTTTATCAAGAAAGAAAAAAGAGAGAGAGAGAGAAAGGCCATAATACCATACACACACTGCCACTCCACCATCTCTGTTTCTGTAGCTGGAAGCCAAAACCTCAGTGAGGACGTTCCTCCTCGTACAGTGCTGATGAAGCCGTAGGTCTCACAGTAGAAATACACCTTGAGCCTCCCTTCTCCTCCCTAGCTCCTTTAAGTCAGTCAATGGGTAGTGTGGGACTTCTTTTCTTAGAAAAGAATACGTTTCCAAACATATTTCCTGTACATTCGTCAGTAAAAAGATCAAGCACAGGCACTCTCAGTCTGTACAAGCACTTAAGTGGAGTCAGAGTCAAGCACCAGTCAGTTTTTTAACGACTCCCGCATAGATCCGGTCTGCTGCTCACAGGAGCCAGTTAGGAGGCAGGATCTCTCTCTGCCTAAAATACACGGGTCCACGGCAGCCGTGAGAGAGTGCAGCATCCTCGCCGTGAGTTACGGCAGCCTGGCGTCCGTCTCTGTGTGACGCCCTGAGTGTGCAGGTAGAAAGGACACAACACATGTATGTACTGACTGCCACGGTGCTCGGAAAAGGAAATGGAAAAATGAATGAAGCCGCTCTTTCAAAGCTGTACTGTGAATAAAAATAAGTAAGAGCAGCATAAACAGATCTAATAGTGTGTGTGTGTGTGTGTGTGTGTGTGTGTGTGTGCGTTCCAAACTGTCCTTGTACCCTCTCTGAGTACAGACAACCCTACACAAAGCTAACATGTAAAACGCTGGATAAGTGGTACACACTTACCAGGAATGCAACACCTCAGCTTCAGACATGTTGCAGACGTTAAGAATAATACCATATTCTGCTGAGCTCATAGAGCAGCCTGTGGCAGATCTGGAAGGGAGGTTAAAATTCATCTGTTCCAGTTTTTTCACTTTAGAAAAGAGAAAGCTGAGGCCCATGGAGTGAAATGACTTGCCACACATCAGTCACATTACAATTCACTCTTAGGATTCCAGTGCCCTTTCCCTGTTACAGTAACTAGTACATTCTCTCGATGTGGTCATGTGATGGTAAGGCCAGCCAAGGTGTTTAGAGGAAATCGCATCCTAAGCCCAAAGTATCTCAGAAGATGAAGAATGAGATAAGCTTAGAATAAATGGCTTTGCTAATCTTATCTCTTGTCTT
The DNA here is from genome assembly GCA_007922815.1 of Macrotus californicus. NCBI lineage: Eukaryota > Metazoa > Chordata > Mammalia > Chiroptera > Phyllostomidae > Macrotus > Macrotus californicus. Next base: position 12,840 of record VMDR010004620.1, read on the forward strand.
TCCTTTAAGATTCTGAACTTGCCTTGATGTACAATGATTCTTCGGTCTTGGAGAACCATCATTTGGCTGTGGGCTTTAAGTTGCTTCAAGAAGAAAACTGTGACATTTTCCAGAATTTGACCAAAAAGCAAAGACAATCATTAAGGAAAATGGTCATTGACATTGTAAGTAGTTGATAAAATCCAAAAAGAGAGCTGTGATGCAAATTGTTTTAAAATGAACAAGAATGAGTGTTAGATGAAAGGAACTGTATGTTTTAAAACCTATTTTTTCCCTTTATGTTGGAGAAGCTGCCCCTGCTGCTGGTGATGATCTTCTATAATAGGTTTTGGGTTTTTTTTTACTTAAGCAGCAGTTTGAAATTAAGAATAATGACAGCTTACCCTCATCACTCTAGTTTTATCTTCTGAACTCCTCTGGTTTGGTGACGGGCAGAGTAGATGACTACCAAGAACAGGAGATGCTGGCCATAGCTTGAATTTTTTAATCCAAAAAGTTGGTATGGGGGTGGAATCTCCATCAGAGACAGTGCCATTTAGAAACCATCCGTGATTTTAATATTTTCTCTATGCATATTATTCACAGGAAAATCTTTGGCTATCAAAAAATGTCTTCTGTTAAGCTTTGCACACACAGAGCCAAGAATGGTCTGTCCTGGGTAAGCAGGAAATTGCGTGGAGTATTTGATTTCTGAAGTGCTCCGTGAGCGGTCTTGAATCAGTTCATCACCATCCAGCAACCGCTTTCTAGTCCCAGGAATGGAAAGAATATGTGCTGATGTCTCCGTCATGGGCATCCCGTTTCTCTTTTTCTTTCCATCGTAAAAGTGGTTGTCATGCCCGACGTTTCTGTGTCTGGGCGCCCAGAAAGCCTGACGGCAAAGAGGGACAGACGGTGCCCGGACACGTAGTGCAGAGTCTCCGCGCACTGCCGTTCGGTGACAGTGCTTTCAGTTTCTTCTCACGCTCGGCATAACGCTTTTATTTGCAAATTCTTTTTTGCCTCCGGACTTTTTCACTTAGTAAAATACTCTTTATTTTTAAGGTCCTTGCAACAGACATGTCAAAACACATGAATCTACTGGCTGATTTGAAAACTATGGTTGAAACTAAGAAGGTGACCAGCTCTGGAGTGCTCCTCCTTGATAACTACTCTGACAGGATTCAGGTAAAGCACTCCTGGCATGTTCGCATGTGTCTGTGTGTCTGGCTTTGATAAGATTTATCTCTGCTTTCTCCCAGCTAATGATTTTAGTAACTATAAGCAGCAATTGTATCCAGATGTTTTATCTTTAGAATTAACCAGATGAAATACTACTTCATTTGGATGTGCATTGGAACAGAAAGCCCTAACAACTCACAAAACAGCCACGAAAGCAGCTCTGAATCTCATCGGCCACGCACATTAAACAGCTTCTCTTGATACTGAGATGCAGTAGAGGTGGCATAATTCGAGACTATTAATACAAGTGTGACCCCCACACAGACACATCATGGCTGAACTGTGTGGAATGAATCTTGCACCACATGTATTTTTAATTGTCACAGTCATTGAATGTGAATTTCTAGTAAAAAAAAAACCAGTTTAAAGGAGCAGGTGCTGAAGAGAGCAAGCGTCTGTCCGTTTCAGGTCCTCCAGAACATGGTGCACTGCGCGGACCTGAGCAACCCCACCAAGCCTCTGCAGCTGTACCGCCAGTGGACAGACCGCATCATGGAGGAGTTCTTCCGCCAGGGAGACCGAGAGAGGGAGCGCGGCATGGAGATAAGTCCCATGTGTGACAAGCACAACGCATCTGTGGAGAAATCACAGGTGAGGCATGAAGCGTAAAGCTTTCCGAGAGAACAAAGCCACACTTCAACACCTGATTCCATTGCATCCACATCCCACCGATTTTTAGGGGTTTTTAAATCACAGTCACACCTCAGTACTTATTGGCCTCAGAACTCGTCAAGCCCTGTGCTCCTCACATTTTTACGAGAAAAGAATATTTCAGCCCTTGGCCTGGCTTGGGACTCACTGCCCTTGCTAGAACGTGTGTGAGTCACAATGCCACCCCACGAGAGAAAAATGCTTCATTGTGTGGTGCTCGTGGGTTTTGGCACCGGTCCTTAAGTTCCGGATCAGGTTAACGACAAGTACCAAGGTGCCACTGTTGTACTTTATTTTCGTAAGTTTAATTTTACGTTACAAAAAGCTCTTTCATTATTATTTCTATTCATACAGTACTTATTTGTTCTTATGGCTGTAAGTATTTATGTATATAAATAGTATTTATAAATTCATTAATGACTATATTCACATAGTGTATTTATAGGTGTAGAAGTAATTTATCTGAATTCCAAAGTGAGTCAGTTATCTGAATCCATATGGAGCACACGGCACTATTTCAGGTTTCTCAGCTCACCTGTAAATGGGCTATTCCGTTCTTTCTTAGTCCTAAGTCCTGTACTCAAACTGGATTTCTTTTTAACCAGGTGGGCTTCATAGACTATATCGTTCATCCTCTCTGGGAGACGTGGGCAGACCTTGTACACCCTGACGCCCAGGACATTTTGGACACTTTGGAGGACAATCGTGAATGGTACCAGAGCACAATTCCTCAGAGCCCCTCCCCAGCACCTGATGACCAGGAGGAGGGCCGGCAGGGTCAGACCGAGAAGTTCCAGTTTGAACTCACTTTAGAAGAGGATGGTGAGTCAGACACTGAAAAGGACAGTGGAAGTCAAGTAGAAGAAGACACTAGCTGCAGTGACTCCAAGACTCTCTGTACCCAAGACTCGGAGTCCACCGAAATTCCCCTGGATGAACAGGTTGAAGAGGAAGCAGCGGGGGAAGAGGAGGGAAACCAGCCCGGAGCCTGTGTAATAATAGACGATCACTCTCCTGACACGTAACAGTGCAAAAGACTTTCACGCCTTTTTTTTTTTTTAGTAGAAAAATTGTTTCCAAAGTGCATGTCACATGCTACAACCATGGTCACACCTCACTGTCATCTGCCAGGACGTTTGTTGAACAAAACTGACCTTGACTACTCAGTCTGGCGCTCAGGAATATTGTAACCAGTTTTTTCACCTCCATGTCATCAGAGCGAGGGGGACATCTTCACAAACAGCATTTTAACAAGATTTCGGCTTGGAAATGCTGACAAAGCAGAGAAAAATCAACTCCAAAATGTTTCCAAGACAGTGTGGCTCATCTGACAGCCCAGAAGTTGATGTGACTTGGGATTTCTTTTCTTTTTATTTGTTTGCAATATTTTCAGCGGAAAGAAGGCATTACACAGACGGAGTGAACTAATGGACAAAGCAGCAAATGGGTCAGGAACAAGACACAGCGTGAATCTGTTACCAGGGGGAAGATGAGCCACAGAAATCACATAATTTTCTAATTTCAAGTCTTCCTGATACATGACTGAATAGTGTGGTTCAGTGAGCTGCACCAACCTCTACATTTTGTATGATATGTAAAACAAATTTTTTGTAGAGCTTACTTTTATTATTAAATGTATTGAGGTATTATATTTAAAACACTCTGTTCAGAACTTCATTTGCCACTGGTTCTTTTTTTCTAAGGAGTAACTTGCAAGTTTTCAGTACAAATCTGTGCTACACTGGATAAATCTAATTTACAAATTTTACTTGCACCTTATATAGTTCATAGCAATTAACTGATTTGTAGTGACTCATTGTTTTATACACCAATGACTTCCATATTTTAAAACGAAAACTAGTTTTATGTTGCAAGGAGCTCTTTTTGTAGGACTTCGTTCGCTTGGCCTTCTGTCTCACTCTCTTCTGATGGACAGAGTTGCTCTTCACTGACGTTTCCCTTCATGGTGTGTGAAGTGACTGTGTGTTCAGTAACACTTCCGTGTGCGTTCTTTCTCATGTGTCTTAAGCCTCATGGACATTCAGTCATCAGTTGGTGTTGTCCGAAGCAAATGAGAGGTATATAACTACCCAGTAGCTACAGTGGCCAGTCCTTTTTAAATATCTTCCTAATTAGTGTCTTCTGGTAACTTTTTGCTATGTCAGTAGACCCTCATTTCACAAGTGCATGTCTTTGTGATAACCCACGTATGTCCTGCTCACTTTTATTGTTTCCACAGTCAGTTATAGCAAGAAAAACTTTTGCTCCCTGTGCTGCCTTCTGATTTAGCATGTGTTTGGACCTCTGTCCATGTTCACTAGATAGGGTCTTATCGACGATATCATTGCCATTTTGATCGATGGAAAAAAACAGGCAGTCAGGTTAGAGTTAGCGTTTGTTTTTACTGTGAGGTCACGTGCAGTGACTAGTTTTTACTAGCTTTTGACTTTGATGTACAGAGGAAAGGTAACGGCTAATTAGGCAGTTTTAAAAATATTAGCAGAATATAATCAGAAACACCAGTACAACTAATGCTCATTTGTTTCTTTGATTTTACCATGGAATTAAGACTATACGAGGGATCTCCTTGAAAAGTGATTTGAAGTGTAGTAACCACCTTTCCTTAATGGACAAGCACATACGAGCGGGAACTGCTTTGTCAGTCGTCACTGGCCCATAAGTGTGTCTGGTGGAGGAGGGCCCCCTCAGTCACACTGAGGGGGAGAAGTCGGCACTGCCACCAGCACCAGGCGTTCGGCCATCTAATGCCACCCTGGAATACTGGGCTGGGTAGAAAGATTCTGCAGAAATGAAAATTAGAAATCACTCTTGGCTGAATTGAGCACCAGGAACTTGATTGAAATTTTCGAGATGAATTCCCAGTATTTACCGTCAGTTGGCATCTTGGGGTATTTATTTCGTCTGGACTTTCTTCCCATTTAAGCTCTCTTAATAAAGTTAAAAGTTCTCTGTGAAGAGTTTGGAACCCAAATAATCACGTTTCACATTGATATCCAAGAACTGACAGAGAACTAAGGGGCGGGGGTGGGAGGGCAGTATCTGACTAAATGGAAAATAAATAGAACAGTTAAAAAACAGTGTAACCCTGAAAAACGCTTAAATCTGGGATGCTGCAGGGGCCATCTGGAGACGAGCAGTAAGTCATCAGCCAGGGGAATGACCCGGGTGGAAGGGAGCTCCTATTTCAATCCCCTGAAGGCCCACTGGTGGGGAACTTCGGAAGCTCTGATTGTTTACACAGAGCGGAATAGGAATCCACTAATTAATGATCAGATTCCCACCCTCCTTCCCCTGTAAAGATCAGACAGTAATCTTTAAGATAATGTCCTATGCTTGTCCAGAAACTTGTTTCTGTTTTAGTTTTATTTATCCCTGATGGAGGTCTAGAAGAAAAAGCAAAGAATCTAGGGTTTATTCCTTTTTCCAAAACATTCTCGTTTCCTCCTCTCCCTAATACTTGGTATTTCCCCCACAGAGTGCCTAGAATCTTAATAATGAAAAAAAAATTAAAACAGCAAATATGTCACAAACAAATCCAGACCTGAAAGGGTTTATAACTGCACTAAAAAAAGAGAGGCTTTCTTTTTTCAATTCGTTGATTTTTAATGGTCACCTGTGGTGAAGATACCCACTGATTGACAATCAAATTGTAGAAAATGCATAATATCCCAGAGATAGGGACTAACGCACTGTACGATCAGCTTATCCTCTCCCTTCGTTTCCTCTCTCCTTCTCTCTGGCCCAGGTGTGCTTCAGAATTATACACCGCTTTAAAAATAACATCCTTTCACAAGTGGCTTTACATTTCCTAAAATGCCATAAGAAAATGCAGTACCTGGGTACCGTATGGGGAAGAAATGTCCAAGTTTGCATAAAATCAGTACATTTCAGCTTGCAAGTTACTAAACCTAATAATGCCGTTTTAATTTTATTTTATTTTATTTTATGTCACTTAAAATCCACAACAAAATAATGTAGATAGAACAAATTGCAGATAAGGAAAAAACTTGAATGAAATGGATTTCACAGAAAGCTTTATGGTAATTCTTGGATGCATTATTTATTTTTTGTGCCATGCATTTTTTTTTCTCACCAAATGACCTTACCTGTAATACAGTCTTGTTTGTCTGTTTACAACCATGTATTTATTGTAATGTACATACTGTAATGTTAATTGTAAATTATCAGTTCTTATTAAAACATCACCCCGTGATGGGGTGGTGTTGATCTATTTGGAAACTCTTGGTGAGAGAATGAACGGTGTGTATACATACTCTTGTACATTTTCTTTCCTCCTGTAATATAGTCTTGTCACCTTAGAGCTTGTTTATGGAAAATTCAAGAAAAACTATAAAATACATAAAGATATATAAATTTAAAAACATAGCTGCAGGTCTTTGGTCCCAGGGCTGTGCCTTAACTTTAACCGATATTTTCTTCTGTGTTGCTGCATTTAGAAGTAAGGTTATGGGGGGCTAGGGCTGGGCGTTTTACATCCGAGCTTGGAGTCCTGTGGTTTTTCTGGCAGCGGCTGGATTTCACAAAACCACAGCCACGCTCCGGAAGATTCTGAGACCCTTTTGAGACACAAGCTGAAAGACCCCCTGCCACGGCTGTTTTCCCCGTCGGTTGATCTTGAGTTAGTTGCATTTACTTGTTTTCTACCTTCAAACACTACTGGGAAAATACGCCCTCGTCCAGAGACTCTAAGAAGTATTTTTGGCACCTAGAGCACATAGGCAAGTGAATTTGATTTGAAACTAGAGCCAAGGGTCTCCCCGGCTGGTTTATCATTTATTCATCGCTTCCTGTCATATTAAGAAAAGATATAAAAATGTCATTTTTTAACCCTGGAATTTTTCTTCAACAAAGATCAACCAAAAGTTTTTGTAATGTAAGTCCGTACGATATACATTTTATATGATACCAATTGACATAGCATAAAGGGTTTACCATTCTCTAGAATTTGTTTCTGCAAAACTTATATTGCTTTAGAATTTTAGAGTGTAACCCTTTCACAATGGCCCGCTCCGAAAAACTATGAAAAATTCACAGCGGATGATGGGAGAACTTTCTTCCACTGCTGCCCAGCCCTCGGAAAACATGGCTTAGTGAAGGGAGAGATTCTTTTTCTAGGAAAAATGAGCCTTCTATTACTTTGTTTTATTTTTTGACACAAACTGTAGATTTTAGCAGCCCTGGCCCAAAGGAATTTGATTACTTTTGTTTTACACAGTACAAAGGGGACACTATAATTATAAAAACACATCCTTCGTTACTGATTTTAGTTGTTTTTAATTTTATTTCCTTAGATAATGTTCTCAGAGTGGTAACTTGTGTGTGAGCATTACAAATGATGATTCTTTTAGTGGTTTCTTAGCCTCTCTTACAGCCCATGGGGATAGTACTGTACATCAATACCTTCATATGAAATTTTTATATGCAATGAAAATAAAAGCATGGGTTGATTCTGCCTATTTATGACTCAATCTTTTACAAATAAAAGATTAAGTAAAACTGTAGTTGAGTCCCCCCAGGTTTCCAAGAGTAATAAAGATTGTTAAAGTGACATGAAAAGATAGTGACATAAGCTAGTATTGATATTCATAATCAAATGAAACAGGATTGTGTAGGTCAATCTTTCTATAGAAAAAATTGCCAAAGTTATTTAAATGGCCTACAGGGCTAAGCACCGTGTTTTGTAAGGAGGCTTGGGAAGCGGACTTCTCTGTTTAATTGAATATTCCAGTACACTGAAAGTTGACCAGACGTCCAGCATTTGGTCGTTGGGGAGCCGCTCTGCAAACTGCAAAGTTCTAAAGACTCAGCCATGAAGAAGATGCACAGCTTCTGCTGTCCTGAGCTGGCAATCCAGAGGGGACAAAGGCTTCACACGCGTGCTGTCATACATGTGCTCAGAAGAACCTCTGGTGCTATGACTCAATGGGAACCTGAACTTGTTCTCTTCTGGAGGGCCAGGGAAGGCTTCCTTAAGGAAGTGCTTTGGGGCTGAGCTCCGAAGAAACAGTGAGAGTAAACCAAGCCAAAGGGAGAGTGAAAGGAAGAGGAAGGGGATCCGGACGGGGAAACTTCACTTGCTCAAGTTCTGAGGTAAAAAGGAATGGAGACCCCTGGAGAAATGAAAGGAAAGCATCCCTGCTCCATCACTCATCACTCATTACTCCTCCCCCTGCTTTATTTTCTTTATGGTGCTGATCACAAACTAACATCTACATCTGTTTATGTATTGTCTGTCTCTCCCGCCAGAACAGGGCTCTGTGAGAGCAGTCTGCTCACCAGTGTATCCTCACACCTAAAACGGCCTGAGGCACCTGCTTAACATTTTTTAAGTAAAGCCACCAAATTGATGTGAGATATAATCCAGTCTGATAATGAAAACATTTTAGGATCTTAAAGAGAAGGAATCAGCAACAATTCAATACACAGGGTAATCCCCAGATCTTAACTACTAGAAAGAATAAGGGTACAGTACTCTCCGCTTATTCATGATTTTGCTTTCTGCGGTTACAGTTATCTGCAGTCAACTGCGGTCTGAAAATATTAAATGGAAAATTCCGGAAATAAACAATTCATAAGTGTTAAACGATGTGCCATTCAGAGTAGCGTGATGAAATCTCGCGAGTCCTGCTCCGTCCCGCCCCCAGGACGTGAATCACGTCTCGACGCTGTAGACCCACCCCACCTGTTAGCCACTTACTAGCCGTCTAGACTGTCAGACTGGCTGTTGAGGGGTCTGCAGTGTTTGTGCCCTTATTTGACTTTGATGACGGCCCCAAAGCACCCAAATAGTGATGCCGGCAATTCAGGTGTGCCAGAGAGAAGCCATGAAGTGCTTTCTTTAAGTGAAAAGGGGAAAGTTCTTACCTTAATAAGGAAAGAAAAAGAAAGCATGCTGAGTTTGCTAAGATCTATGAAAAGAACAAATTTATCTGTGAAATTGTGAATAAGGAAAAGGAAATTTGGGCTAGTTTTGCTGTCGCACCTCAAACTGCAAAAGTTGTGACTACAGTGCGTGATAAGTGCTTAGTTAAGATGGAAAGGCGCTAAATTTGTGAGTGGAAGACAAAAAGTGGAAAATGTGTTCTATGGATGGCAATATGTTGTGCCAAAAAGAAATTGCTGCTCCTAGGAGAGAAAGAACGGACAATCAGTGGGTCGGATTTGGAGAAAAAGGGACCACCTGAAATGTTACCTTCCTCTCTGGACCGGACACTACAGAGATCCAGGAAAGCTGACTTCGGTAAGAATTCTCACTCTTGGCTTCTGCGAGTTTTTCTGCGATCCCATGTGCAAGGTCCAAAATGAGTGGGGTTTATAGTAGAGAGTGTAGCCCCGGGATTTACCAGAATGTGGCAAGGTTTTCCATTAGTTTCAATTTTAATTTCCCGTTGGCTGTGAAAGGATGTAACTGATAGCACTTTACTGGAGAATCCCTGTGAGTCCCATCAACACTTCAGGGGTCAATCCTGGGGGCTTTGAGCTGGTGTGAAAGGGTTTAGCAAAACCTCTGAGTACATACAATCTTTTTTCCAGTGACCTAGTTGGGTGCAGTTGACAGATTTCTGAGCCCATGTTTTGATGATGGACACAGAAGGGTGCAAAAGAGACCCAGGTGTTTTACGTTTCTGACTTTGAAGCTGTTGCAGCTGCCAGATAATTTAGTGGTATTTACTGACTGTCCTGTGGTCTCCAGGATGGAAAGGCAATGAAGGTAGGTAGAGGGTTAGTGAGCACTCAGGTAAAGGAAGGTGGAGAGGAGGAGTCAGTCTTATAGTCTTTTGTTTTAGGAACCTCTTGTGTCTAATTTTTCATCAGTCTTTTGCCATGAAGCTGTTTTGGAATTTTGAAACCTTTTGGAGGCTTCTGCGTTCCAGTTAAAACAGGTATCCTGTTTTTTGTTGCTTAAGAACCTTTTGCTTTCAAGTGCATGTCTAATTGGAACATTCCCCTATTGGTCATTGTTAAGTGTAGGCCGTCTTAGTAAAAGGTCAAGGGGGTGGGGACTGAACGTTCCAGCCCTCTAATGCCATGGCAGGTTCCCCTGGAAAACAGCTCCCCTCCTTTGGTGTTTTCCAGTCACCTATTACCCTAAAAAGACACCTTCATGGCTGTTGTCACTTAGGACATTCCAAGGGTTTTGGGAGCTCTGTATCTGAAACTGGGAGAAAGACCAACTGTGTATTTCTTGTTATAAATCACAATATCACACATTATAAGTTGGCACTATAAGCGGGCTAAGGGCTGTAAAGGTCAAAATGTCATTCAAAGGAGAGAAGAGACTAACAGAAAATCACATCTGTATTTTCTCTGAAAGACCGTTAGTATAATTGGCAGGGGCAGAGCCCCTTAACAGTCTTCAGCTGCCCATTGTGTCTCTCTTCGTCACACAGGCCGGTGCCCCTCTGCTTTGGTAATGGGATGAAGCCACACAACACACAGGGCTTGGAATCTGGCATTACAGGGGGCACCAAAGGGACCAAATGACACAACTCAGAACTTCAGGGGATTAATTTTGACCATGGGAATAACTTTATCCTTTGGAATCCAGAGATGAGAGGGAGCCAGGCTGATTAGTTTCTTCTCCTCTCTCCCTGAACTGCTCTTTGAAGCTCTTCGGGACAATCCCTGAGTTCCTACCCAGAGAAAGCCCCTTCCAAGCCACCTGCACTGTCTCTTGACTGCTCCTTGTGAGGCAGTGGCCAGTATGGAAACATATCACAGCATACTGCTTCCCCTCTTTCCTACTTCCCTTCCTTTTCTTTTCCTACTGCACTTGCTATTTTTGCCCTGAATCCCCTTTCCCTCATCCTACTACCCAAAGATTTGTGCCTCCCAAATAAACTACTATCACTCTGACCCCTCTCTCTAGCTCTTGTTTCCTAGAGACCCTGAGCTACATGCCAAACTGTGCATTCAGAATAGCAGATGCCAAATTTGAGTATACATGTACATTGTGTGTTAAGTTTAAAATAGGGCCTTTAAAGGCAGAGTCTCTCTCTTATTTATCTTTGTTTTCCCATGGCTTTGTTCAGTGTCTGCCGTATAGCCAGTGTTCTTAAACAGGAAAAGAATGACAACTGGGTAATTGCATGAATGAATGAATGAGGTTGATGGTGAAGAGTGGGTGGGGAGGGTATGAATTGGCATAGAATGGATTAGAGACTAGATATTCAGGAATTGAGACAGTTGGGGACCAAAGGCAGATGGAGGAGAATATGGGACTGAAGTGGAGTTGAAGGAATTGGGCATCCTAACTAGAAACAAAGGATGGGAGGAGAATGAGGGACTGGTACCCTTCACCTGGGAAGTTTTATCCACACCCACTGTAAAAGATACTCTTAGTTGCCTCCTCAAGTGTTGCCACCCCTCCACCCTCACTTGCTTCCTGGGTAAATGGAAGTTGAAATTTGTTTAGGTTTTGTGAAGTTAGGGATTTCCAGGGACACTCAGCCTCCGCTCAGTCCCACAGACTGATTCTGAGCCTGATGGCAAGTCCTGTCCCCTAGCAGGTGGTTAGGTTAGGGCAGGTTTTGCAATGTTGCAATTCTGAACTAGGAGGCACCGGAGTCTTCAGGGAAATTATCCCTCACTCTTACTAAGGAAGAAAAGGAAAGGACACTCACTGTCTATCCTGGGCTTTGGAAATTATTCCTGAGGCTGCCATAGTTGGACTATTTTCTTGAGACCGTGAAAGAAACAATCTAAGATGCAAATACTGAGGGTGTCAGAGAAGGTGGTAGAACCTGGGTCTTTGAAGGTGTTTTTGAGTCGTGAAATAATCAACCCTACTTCTAAAGTAATTATGTGAGACAGTGACTACTTCTTATAATTTAAGCCATAAATGATTGCACCTTCTATTACTTGCCCCTGAAAGAATTCTAACACACCCACTACCTTTTCTAACAACTTGCCAGTGAGTCTGGGCTACAAGTGGGGGTTGGAAGTGCCTGGCACAGTAGAAGGGCTGGGGCTTTGGCCCCAAATTAGCTGAATGACCTTAGGCATGTTAATTAATCTCTGAATCCTACTTTTAAAAATGTTTTAAATACAGGTATTAGGATGTTAGAAACTTTTCTACATTCTTCATAGTGTTACGAGAACAAATGAATTAACGTTAATCTCACTGCAAACTTTAGACAATATTTTTCAAGCTGCAGCCTGATATCCATTAGTGGATTGTAAAGTTAAAAGATGGTTTCAATGAGCACTAAAATGAAAAGAACTAAAGTGTGGGGGAGCTCCGCCCACAGAGCCCCCCCATAAACGGCGGATGAGAATAAGTCCACCAAGACATGATCTGCTTGGGGAGGAAAGGTGGCTGATCTCCCAGAGGAGAAGGGCCAGGACCCTTTCCCTCAATAGACTTTTATTATCTTTAATTTGCATAGGAATACAGGGCATATACATAAAGCTCATCAATCATTGTCAGGCAGTAATGATCAAACAATAGATAACATTCAAAGAACTATGAGGGCTTATTCTGAGTCAGGGTCAGATAGTTAAAAGGCCATAAAATTTGGGGGAAACAAACTCATTCTATGCTTGGACCCTTATCATTTAAACTGAGGGTGTAAACAAAACAGGTCTCACAGGACTTTATGCATTCTTTCTTAGAAGGAACCACCCTGGGGAACCGCCCTTTCCAGCACAGGGCCGCACCCACCTCCGACATTGTTTCAGGCTTAAGTCAGGCAGGGGAAGTAAGGCAGCCAAGAGATTAGGAGACTTCTCCGCAGACAGAATGAAGACTTCTCCGCAGACAGAATGAAGACTTCAGGCTATGTCAAAGCCAAGGGGTGGGCGTCCATCATCCCCTTTTTCTATAGCCCCACCAAGTCCTTCCCTGAGGGCCCCTTCGCGACCATGCCTGTCTTAGGTCGTCCCTCCCTTGAGGAATATTACCCATCATTGGCTAACCAGTCATCCACCCAGGGCCAAGCAGGGTTAAGTAAAAGGGGACAGAGGCAGTGCCCCTGCCAGGAAGATAACCTTTGTCTCCTTAGTGGCTTATGGTCTCAAGGCCTTTTTAGTCAGCCTTAGCCAAGGTAGGGGGTGGGGGGGCGGGGGTGAGTGGTGTGTGTTACAGCTTCTGAAACCAGGCAGGGCAGTTCCCAACACTAAAGTAGAATAAAAACTTTTTGCTATGTAAAAATTTTTACTCTTATAAGAATAAATTTAGTTTTCAGAAATTACCATTTCATATATGTGTGTGCATTTATACATGCCTGTGTGCAGGTGCACAATTGCCAGGTAAAATATATTTTCTGCTTTAGATCATACACCAAAGAACATGGATTTAGAACAAACTCAGCATCTGAAATGGCTAGAGAAACCTAGATCTCTCACCAGCCACCACCCACCAGTTTATGTTCCTTTCACAGCTCCAAAATGGTTTCTAAATAGAAATAAAAATTGATCTAAACAGAGGCCTAATGAGAAACATAATAGGGAGCCATTGATGGTTTTAGGGTGATATGATGGAGTAATGCTTAAGGAAAGAGCCCAGCAATGATGTTTCAGATTGCCTGGAGCAGAAAATACAGAAGCAAAGACATATTGCCTAGTGTATTGAAGCTATCCAGAGAAACAGAACAAATTGGATAGATGGATGAATGGATGGATGGATGGACAGAAGGAAGGACAGAGAGATTTATTATAGAAATTGGCTCATGCCTTCATAGAAACCAACAAATCCCATGATGGCCATCGGCAAGCTGGCAAACCAGTAAAGCTGGGGTTGTAAATTCAGCCCAAGTCTGAGGACTTGAGAGCCAGGAAAGCCTATGGTATATGTCCCAATCTGAGTTTGAAGGCCCAAGAACCAGGAAGCACTGATATCTGAGGGCAGCTGAAGGTGGTTGTCACAGCTCAAGCAAAGAGCTGCCCTTTGCCCTTTCTCCAGCTTTTGGATCTATGCAGGCCCTGCATGGACTGGATGATGCCCAACCACGTTGGCGAGGGCCATCTTTTTTATTGAGTCTACCGATTCAAATCTCTTTCAGAAATGCAGACACACCCAGACATGTCTTAGCAATTAACCATCACATTTGGCTCTCGAGAGCCTGTGGTGTCCAGAGCCTGGTTCTAAAAGTAGATTAAAGACATGGTATGCCAGCTCATCCATGTGAGAGGACAAAGACAATGGCAACGCTTGGCCTTGGTGATGCCTCTTGGACTTCTGGAGAAACTGGGACGTCACCGGGCACAGAGTGAGATGCTCCTGGCTTTAGATTCAGCACCCTGGATGTAGTCTTCAACTAATCTGATCTCATTTTCTTTCTTATAAGAGGTACTTCATGCGTTTAGTTTAGTTATGAACTATTTTTTAAATTTGTAGAGAGAACACAGGTACATTGTTTAAAAAGTCAAAGTTTTATATGACTCATCACCACATATTATTCTGTTCAGCCTGCCATAAAAAATACCACAGACTGGGTGACTTAAACAAACAGAAATTGTTTTTCTTATAGCTCTGGAAGCTGAAAGTCCCAGATCATTGTGCTAACAGGTTTGATTTCTCCTGAGGCCTCTCTCCTTAGTTGCAGCTGCCCCCACCCCTCGCCCCCTTGTCTTCTCATGGTCTTTCTCTGCACATGTGCCTGGTGGTTCTGTGTGTCCAAATATCTTCTTATAAAGAGACCGGTCAGCTTAGATTAGGATCGTCCCTATGAACTTATTTTACTTAATTCTTTAAAGGCCCCATCTTCAAATAAAGTCACATTTTGAGGTATTAGGGGTTAGGACTTCAACATGTACATTGGTGGTGGGGGTGGGTATGCAATTCAGTCCATGAGAACCGACAAAAGAGAAAACTTTATCTTATCCTACCCCTGTACTCCCTGATTCCCACTCCCTAAAAGCTAGACCTCCTTTTACTTTTTCTTCCTCCATTTACTGCACTGTGTGTAAATGACTAGTTTGTACTATTTCTTGCTTTCTAATTTTAGATAATACTCTTCTTTTACTCTCATAGATGAGGACTTACCCTCAGATTTCATCTCCATGTGCTCTCTTAAAGTTTTCTACTAGAGTTGTATCCTTTTTGGGGTTAGATTATTAAATGTTTGCATCCAATCCATGTAGTTTATTGTAACTACGTTTCCCTTTTTATGTAGCTTTTCTAGAAATAATAATTATTTTTATTGCCTTAGTTTTCAACATCCTCGTCAATGTTCATTGCATGCTGTCTGCGGAAGTGTACGTCTCCTTTCACTGAGTTTGAGCTCAGCAGGGAGCTTTGGCTTTCATAGTCTCACCTCCAGCTCCATCTGAGATGGTCATTTTCTAGGTCTATGACTTTGAGCTCTTGTTTTGACTGTGGGCTTCATCCTCCTGGAGAGTCCCTTCCCCTCATGCTAGATTGGATCTTCTGTTTCCTGGATCCTAATGTTTTTACTGGCCTTAGCTTACCTCTTCTTTTGCTTACTTTGGTATACGACTCATACACTAGTAACTTCCTAAGAAAGGGTGCATAGGTGGTAAATTTTATAAGACTTGAATATTTTTTAAAATGCCTTTATTTTACCCTGCTATGTGTATAATAGTCAAGCAGAGAATTCTGAGTTGAAAATAATTTTCTCTCGAATCTTTGCAGATGTGCTAATTTCCTGTGTTGGCATTAAGGAATCTGTTGTTCTGAGCCTTACCTTTTCTATATCACCTAGTTTTTCTATTATTGTTCTGTTTCATGTTCTTGAAGCTTTTAAGATCTTCTCTTAGTCCTATTCTCAACCAGTCTTCCTGTGTTGTAGAATCCATTCACACCTCCACTTCCATTGGTCTCTGGATTCTCCAGCTGCTGGCCTTTCTGGGATTCTACAGCATCAATCAGCTTATTGATGGGCTTCACTTACTCTGGTCTTAGGTTTTTGCTAATTCTGCTTCCAAGTCAATTACCACCTATCCATCTGCCTCCAGCTTCTGCAATGTTGTGTTATCTTCTTTTCCGTTCTCTTTGTCCTTGAGGGTTTAGGCCTCCAGAGAAAATCCTTTTAGTGTTCTTTTTGTGGGAAAATATAAGAATATGCATATTTGGCCCCCATATTAAAGTGGCAGTTACCTACAGAATTATCCTAAAAATTAGAAATACATATGTATGTGTATATATGTGTTTCTAATATATACATATATTAAATATGCATATATGCATTATGTATTTAATATATGTAATATATATTTAAAACTTGCTAACATATATGAGGGGGGAACCCAAAAATGAAATTTATTTATAAAAAATTATATATCTGTTCTTACATATTTAAACTTCAGTCACCTTCAAAGTATTTTCCATTTGATGCAATATATCTATGGAGACATTTTTTCCACTGCTCAAAACAGTTTTGAACTTGTCCATTTTCATGCCTTTTAGTGCTTCTGCCATTTTTTGTTTCACCTC
The DNA here is from genome assembly GCA_007922815.1 of Macrotus californicus. Taxonomy (NCBI): domain Eukaryota; kingdom Metazoa; phylum Chordata; class Mammalia; order Chiroptera; family Phyllostomidae; genus Macrotus; species Macrotus californicus. The sequence goes on from VMDR010004620.1 coordinate 29,149, forward strand.
TTCCACATGGGCAAAATGTTTCCCTTTGAGGACTTTTGTCATCCAGGGAAACAAAAAGAATCACTCATGGTGAGACTGGTTAAATAGGGAGGGTGGGGCATGGGGGTCATGACGTTTTTGGTCAAAAACTGCTGAACTCTTTAGTGCGGTGTGGGCAGGTGCGCCTGTAAATCACCCATCATGAAACGGGTAAACGTATTGAGTCTTCAAACAAAATTAACTGAAGCCAAACACAGCCTCTCACAATACCACCAGCTGGTACACTGATACAGATGGGTTCCTAGAATACTCACCTAGTTGGGGAAGCCTGTACTACCAGGGTCCTGCCTTCCAGAAGATAATTCTGGGAGTTTTGGGTCCCCCCTCTTAAAATTGTGGACCCTGAGAAAGAAGATACCTACCAAGAAGGGCTTCTGGTGGCTAACTAGGCTCAAATTTGAAAAACAGAACCTAGCAGCCATTTCTATACAGGGGTCTCTCACACAAACTGGACTTCAGGGAGAAGCCTGCATTAAGCCTACCTTCTGCACTGTATGGCCTGCCTGAACTGTTTCTGCCATCTGAGCCAGCCCTTATAAAGGAGTTCCTGGAATCCTATTTCAACCATCAGGACTGAGGCTTTTCCCATCCTGTCAGAGCTGAACAACTATATCCCCAGAAGCTTCTTCACCAACCAATCACAGCAGCTCCATTCTGAACAGTGCATTTTGGACCAATCAAACTGTGAGGATTCAGAGTCCTCATTTGCATGAGGAAAAACTAATCAGGGCCCAGGGACAGGGACTTCTGTCTGTATAAGTCATCTCCCCTCTGGCTCTGGGAGTGCACTTTCCCTTTCCATCAAAGACTAAAGATTGCATTTCCATGGCTGGAGCTGAAACACTGAATATGAAGCACAGAAGATGTCTCACCAGAGCATACCAGCATGTGGAGGAGCAGACTGTGCAAAGTAGAGCAGCAAGAAGCAGAGCTGCCTAGTGGGAGAGGGGCCTGGCCCCACAGCCATGCTGTTTTCACAGCCGAGCTGTATCACAATTGAGCTGTGTCGCACTGAATAAAGTTTTCTTCTTCATTGCACCCCAAATTAGGCATTCCTGTTGGCATTGAATTGGCACCAATGACCATCAGTTGCCATAATATATAGTACCTGTTATATAGCAGGCACTCAAATATTAATATTTATGTGTATATATGTGTAACAGGTATGTAAACCCACTCAAGGACACACAAAGGCCTGAAAGGTGTGGGCCTGCAAGCAGTCTTTGCATAAAGACTTAGAAGCATCTTAAGAAAAAGATGGAGGCCAGCATGATTCAGTAATTAAGCCACAGTCAGACTCTCAAACATAGCATACTATCTTCTGTTGCTGGACTCTGCCTTTCCCAGACCCCTGGGTTCTTTAAAGAGAAGGCTGTAAGTAGGGATTCATCAGACCTTGGTTTTAGCTCAGTATTTGACCATAACCTGCTATTCTGCATCAGCCTTCAGAATCAAGCTGGCTTCAACATTGTACCTGGGATCTGTGCGATAAATTATCACATAGCTATGTATCTAACCGGTGTCACAGCATCCTGTAAACGAGGAATGTAATGAAAGATATTGTTAACATCTCTACGTTTGTTGTCTTTCAAATGAAACTTTAGAGATGAAAACTACAGTGAAGAGAGGAGAACTGAGCCTAGTGAGACCCACAAAAGGAGTTTGGACATTAGCTGTCCTTGCAGAAGGAGAGAAAACTCACAGAAAGAGCATCTGAAGTTTGGAGGCACTGGATGAAGGTCGGGACTCAAGGCTAGACCAGCCAATTTGTCATTCACATTCATAAGAATTGATTATTAAACTGTGAGAATTATATAATATCTAGGTGTCACTTTCCTGAGCAAGAGTAAAGAAAGAATCAAGAGGAAGACACCAAATATTAATGAAAAAAGAATTATCCAAAAGGAAATCTTCAAATAATTAATTCACAGTATTTCTTGAGCCTCTTCCATCTCAAAACCCTAAAGCAGTGGCCAGAGAGATTAGGAGTAAAGAATAAAGACAGCATCATGCCCTGGAATCCCACCTTGGTTAGATAATGAGGTAGTACTTTGTGGATGACAAATCTGGGCAGAAACCAAGAACAACAGTGAGAAAATGAGGTATGAATTTGGTCATGGCCAGGGATATGGGTAAATTTAGTGGTTTTTGGAATGGAATCAGATGGGAACAGATGACTTTCAAATCTTGCTGTCACGAAATTTACAAACAAGCATACTTAGAAACTAATGGCAGAAAGTGACAGCAATGATGACCTACAAGTTACAAATGAGCACAGTTTCTGGAATAGTTGGGCAGGCAGGTTGCATTTGAGGAAAGCACCAGATATGTATAAATGGAAACATTCTCTCTTTCATCTTCCTGGAGGCTTCACGTTGAAAATTGATATTATTGTTCGCTTCTTGGAAGACAAAACCAGAAGATCCTAATGGGTTGGAATGACTTTAAGGTTGTACCCAAATGTGAACAGCCCATTTGCTGACTGCTCATTTACCTGATAATTTCCCCTATGATTTGGCATGTGAGCGCTCGCTCTCTCTCTCTCTCCTTCCCTCCCCCACCCCACCTCCTTCTCTCTTTCCTTCTCTCTCTCTCCCTCCTTCCCTCTCTCTCTCCCTCTTGTCCATCAGCTCCAGTTCCTCTTAAAATCCAGCTGAAAGCATTTAGTTTTCTCTGTTACCCATACCCCTTAATTTGTGGCTTCAACTCATTCTTGCTTTGAATTAGTAATGCTTGCTGATTGTTTCCTCATTGGCGACTATGTAAAGCATTTGATGATGCTCTTTGAAAGAGCTGGGGAGTGGTGTTATCCTCAGAATTCAGTGCACTGGAAGATTCTCAGGCTGTGTAGGGACTACTGGGAGTATTTCATTTGTACATACTAAGAATGTCCTAAGATCCACCCAGATGCACCATTCTCAATAGGGCTTGTCTTTTAAATAACTTCTTATTTGGTTTGAAAGAGTGGATTCCCATACAGTTGTCTGAATGCATGGAAAACCCCTATCATTTTCCTGTCCCTTTACCATCTTCCCATGAAACCCACACAGTTCTTTTCTCTGAGTGAAAGAGAGGCAGAAGGGAAGGAGGGAGGGAGGGGGGAGGTCATAGATGAGGCTTTGTGTTCTACAATGACCTTTCATTCTCAACTGCTCCGTGTAAGGTATACTCCTTCGCCTCGGAGGGAGGCATGAAGCAATAATGAGCAGGCAGAACCTTTATTCTAGACTAGCATCCCCACCCGCACCACCCACATAGCCACATGACCACATTACACAATCACTTCCTTTTTGTGTCCATGAAACACTTCCGACTATAAAAGGAATTATAAAAGGAATGCATGCTCATGTGGAAAATTTGAATAGAACCAAAAACAAAAATTCAGGGGAAAAAAAGATTCAGAATACCACACCCAGGCCCTGGCTGGTACTCGGTTAGAGTATCATTCCAACATGCCAAGATGGTGGGGTCGATCTCCAGGTAGGGCACATACAAGAAGGAACCAAAGAATGCATAAATAAGTGGAACAACAAATTGATGTTTCTCTCTCTCCCTCCCTCTGTTCCATCCCTCTCCCTCTCCTCTCTCCCTTCTTCTCACCCTTTCTTTAAAATCAATAAATAAAAAATATTCTTAAAAAGACCTTACTCAGAACCAACCAGTGATAATATAATACTTTGCCGTATTACCGATCAAGATTTTATTTAACAATTCTTCAAATATTTACTGAGTGCTTCTGATATACCTGGCATCATTCTAGTGCCCACAGATGCAGAGGTGAACAAACAAGGTCCTTGCTCTTGTGAAAATGGGCCTCCTTTGCCTAGTATGTCCACCTCCCCCCATATTATTGCCCTCCCCTTCTGTATTGAGCTACAATGTGACAGCAATCAAGTATTAATGTGGGCCCCATCTGAAATGTTTCCTGGCATCTGTCTTCTGCAGAATGTGTTTCTGCAGTCAAGAAAAGCCTGCTTTCCTAGGGACTTTCTAAGGTGGGTCAGCTGATTACTCTCATATCTTTATACTAACTTTATCTTGTCTTGTCATGCAAGATGATGGGCATCCTGCTTTTAAGTAGGGACAGTGTACAGGTGGGGTTGGTGTGAACAGGTGTCCTGCTGAACATTTGGCCAACTACTACATCCTTTGGGGGCTGACAAGGATTTATGGAGGAGCCCATGACTGACAAATACAGGGATTTTTGTTGTTGTTACTGTTTTCTCAAAAGCAGGCAAGCTTCTGAACTAGTTCTTAGGTTACTATAAGCACCCTTGGCCATGTCTGTTGATGTAGACATGAATTCTTACTATGGACATTTGTCTGTTTCACAACTTTTGTTAAGTGCCAGTCACTGTGCTAGACACTGGGGGTGCGAGGTAAGACACATCAGAGAATCTCTCCAGAAGAGGGGAGATGCCCAAGAGGCAGTCACAGTGTAGTGTGTTCAGTGACCTGACAGGCTGGTGGGAGAACCAAAGGATAGTCACCCAACTCTGCTGCGATCTGGGGTCAGTTAATTCAAGGAAGCCTGTCTGGAGGAGACAAAGTTGGAGCCATACCTCGAAGCTTGAATAGAAGAAGCAGATGAAAGTTTGAGTAGCAATTCAAGAATGTATTCACTTCAAGCCCAGATGAAGTTGGAGGCATGAATTTGTCAAGAGCCTTAATCAGGACCATGGTGAGACTTTTGCTACAAGTGCTCAGAGGACTACTTCTTTTTTAAAATATATTTTATTGGTTATGTTATTACAGTTGTCCCATTTTTTTTCTCTGCTTTATTCCCCTCTGCCCTGTACCACTCCCACCTGCATTCCCGCCCCCTTAGTTCACGTCCATGAGTCATACACATAAGTTCTTTGGCTTATACATTTCCTATACTACTCTTAACCTCCCCCTGTCTATTTTGTACCTATCATTTATGCTTCTAATTCCCTGTACCTTCTCCCCCATTCTCCCCCTCCCTGCTGATAACCCTCCATGTGATCTCCACTTCTGTGATTCAGTTCTTTGTTCTATTTTTTGTTTTTAAATTAGTTTGTTTTTGTTTTTGTTTTTTTAAGGTTCAGTTGTTGATAGTTGTGAGTTTGTTGTCATTTTACTGTTCATAGTTTTGATCATCTTTTTCTTAGATAAGTCCTTTTAACATTTCACATAAAAAGGGCTTGGTGGTGATGAACTCCTTTGACTTGACCTTATCTGGGAAGCACTTTATCTGCCCTTGCATTCTAAATATAGCTTTGCTGGATAGAGTAATCTTGGGTGTAAGTCCATGCCTTTTACAACTTCAAATACTTCTTTCCAGCCCCTTCTTGCCTGTAAGGTTTCTTTTGAGAAATCAGATGATAGCCTTATGGGCACTCCTTTGTAGGTAACTGTCTCCTTTTCTCTTGCTGCTTTTAAGATTTTCTTATTTTTAATACTGGGTAATGTAATTATGATGTGCCTTGGTGTGTTCCTCCTTGGGTCCAACTTCTTTGGGACTCTCTGGGCTTCCTGGACTTCCTGGAAGTCTATTTCCTTTGCCAGATTGGGGAAATTCTCCTTCATTATATTTTCAAATAGGTTTTCAGTTGCTTAGTCTTCCTCTTTTCCTTCTGGCACCCCTATAATTTGGATGTTGAAATGTTAAAAGTTGTCCAAGAGGTTCCTAAGTCTCTCCTCATTTTTTTTTTATTCATGTTTCTTCATTCTGTTCTGGTTGAATGTTTATTTCTTCCTTCTGGTCCAAACCATTGACTTGAGTCCCGGTTTCCTTCCTTTTACTTTGGTTCCCTGTATATTTTTCTTTATTTCACTTTTCATAGCCTTCACTTTTTCTTCTATTTTGTGACCATACTCAACCATTTCTGTGAGCATCCTGATTACCAGTGTTTTGAACTGTGTATCTGATAGGCTAGGTATCTCTTCATTGCTTAGTTCTATTCGTGGAGCTTTGATCTGTTCTTTCATTTAGGCTATATTTCTTTGTCTAGGAGCACCTGTTATGTGGTAAGGGGCGGAGTCTTAGGTGTTTACCAGGGCAGGACAACCCACTTACTGTCTTGTGGTGCTGTATGTGGGGGAGGGATCCAAAAGGGAATAATGCTGCTTACTTGGCTCTCGGCCCTCTTTCAGTCACTTCACCCACTATCCACAAGCAAATTGGGCCCCTCTGGTGTTGATTCCCAGGTGAGTGGGTTTGGTACATTCTGGGACCCAGTGGATGTCTCCAACAAACTCTCCTGTGAAGCTGGGAGTTTCTCCCACCACTGCAACCCCCACAGAGATTTTTTTAGTCAGAGGTTTTGAAGCTTTCTTTTCCCACACTGGAACCCTGGGTTGCTTGGTCTGTCTCAATCCCCATTTCTTCATCCCAGGTTATCCACATGCAAATGTGGGACCACCCAGTCCTCCAGCCGGCGCCCCTGGCCCAGTCCTCCAGCCGCTGCCTTGCTATGTATCCTCTCCACCCTGGCTGCCCATCTCTGCCCCTCCTACCCATCTGGATGAATGTTTCTTCTTTAACTCCTTGGTTGTCAGACTTCCATACAGTTCAATTTTGGGGCAGTTCTGGTTATTTTCTATTTTTCAATTTGTTGTTGTCCTTCTTTTGAGTGTGCAAGGAGGCAAAGTATGTCTACCTATGCCTCCATCTTGCCTGGAAGTCCCAGGACTACTTCTCTATGGGATCATAGAAAGAGCCTGGTTGGGTTAATCCACTGATGGCATTTTCCTAAATAGGAGTATAATAAAAGGTCAAATCATTGACAGCTCTCTGATTAAATTAATTCTATGGGATAAGACACCACAATTATTAGTGTTAATATTCACTTAAGATCTTTATTTTCCTAACATTCTTGGTTAGTACTTTCTATAAAAATACTTCAGTGTTAACACCCAAGAGAAAAGCCATTGTAATATGTATGCTCATCATTGTGATCAGTGTGGTACAATTTTGCATTGACTACCACAGACTGACTGAATAGTTTAACAGTAAACCATGATTAGGACCAGAAGTGGCAGCTAAGCAACTGTTATACCATAAAGGCCCCTGGCAACTCCAAGGTCCCTTAGCAGTGATACATCTTTCCTCTTTCTATTCCAAGAATGAAATCAGCCTTATTCCCTACCTGGATTGTTAATTGGTGGAGCCCTTTTAAAAGGTTTTCCTCTGTTTAGCGCCATGAAGTTTTTTGCACTGAATTTCATGAGTTGACATTCTCCCAGGACTCTATAAAGAAAAAGTGCAGCTTTGACAACATTGATGATCTATTGTCAGTGGCAACAGGTTTTGATCAGGTGAAGATGGTAAGTGTCATCAAAGTCAGAGGGAGAGTGGCTTTTTGATGAGGTCGGTAAAAACAAAGTTGAAAATAAGAGGTATAGCCAATGGAAACCTCTTGGTTTAAAAGGAAAAGAAAAGCTCTGTAAATTCCCACATTTACTCTGAAGATTCGATTCGGACTTTTTAGAATTAGGAGTGACCTTACAAGTTTCTAAATATCCATCCAAATTTCCATTTCCAAATAACAAAGATTTAAGTGTTAGCCTCTAGCTGCATGATCCCAATGCATCTGTTCCCTCCCCTCTGTTTCTTAAGTGCAGAGCAAGTAAATGAGGCTACAGGAAAGAAAGAGGGTCACCGTTTGATGGCCATGTTCAGTTTTGGGGACTGAAATGGAGAGAGAAGGGAAAGGAGGGGAGAGTTGGTTTACCAGGGAAGGTATTGGAAGCTGAGGATAACTGGCAGCTTAGCGACATTGGGGATAGCAGGAGCATGACTGAGCTTCAGGTGGGGATGCACACTCATGTCAGCATTGGATATGGGTTGCAGACCAATGCGAAAACAAACATCAAATGGCTACAAGGTTTGATGAATAATGCTATTGATATCTGCCTTGAAAGATCATGAATAGACATGACCAAAACCAACATGAATTAATATCAAAAGTATACCAGAAACTGGGAAAAGAGTATGAAGAAGCAATTCACAGAAGGGAAAGCCCAAATGACTGACAAGTATATGAACCATTACACAAATACTAATAAACTGCAAATAAAGATGAGTCACTTGAGACTGGCAAAAATTAGAAACTTAAATAACACACACAGCAGGGCAGGGTGTAGAGGGACGAGAGCCCTCAGGCATTGCTAATGGAGGTGCAGACTGGAATAGCCATTCTGGAAAGTGATTTGGCAGAACTTAATGGAATTAAACATGAGACTCCTCCATGACCAGCAAATGTTCTCTTCTATATATACCCAAGAAAATATTATTTTAAAGTGTCATAGTTATCATAATGGTGGTGTTGGTGGTAGTGGGAATTTGGAAGCAATCTATGTGTCTATCGCTAGGGTAATGTGTAGGAAAAGATGGTTAGGGATGGGGGAGAGCTGGAACTGAGGCCAATTTTCTGTTTCTATATTCTGTATCATTGTGATATTTTACATGGTGATTATGTATTATATTCGAAGTTTAGAACAATTAACACTAGACTTTTTTAAAAAAGATAATATGGTAGAGGCACACAGTGGCCTCTTCTGCAACACTTTGAAGCAAAAACTAGGTAGGCTCATTGCAGCAAGGATAGATTTTTTTTCAAACTGCTGAGTGAAAAACCTAAGAAACCAAACAATGCTATTTAAAGTTTGAAACACATGCAGACTAATTAAATGCTCTGACATACTTTGCAAAGGTGCTGTATTTATTTAGGAAATTGGATCAATGTCTGGAACAGAAGCACTCAAAAGTATAACAATGGATAAAACTGGATAAATTTTTTCTCCTGTCAAAATTCAGGGAGGTAATTTAGGGGAGGGGATTGTGGCTCCAAATCATCAGGGACCCAAGCTGCTCCTATCATGTTGCTTTGCCACCCTCAACTTTTACCTCAGGCTCCCATGTGGCGGCTTGACCTCCTACCACACAATCACAAGGAGGGGGAAGGGAAAAAGGAAAAGGAAGGGAAGGACACATCTCTGTCTACAGGGCAACCTCAAAGTTGATATCACTTTTGCCCATATCCCATTGGTCGATATTAAGTCGTGTAGTCATGGCTGGCACCCAGCTACAAATTCTATTAGTATGTAAGGAGGGTGAGGGCAGTGCCTGCTGCAAACATGAACATACGCGAATAATACAAATCAGACACGTTAGGGTGCAGGCTGAGGAGGAAGGAATGAGGATCAGTAAAAATGGGGAAAAAAATAACATTTATATAAAACAAGAAAGTCCCTGTGGGATTCGTGACAATATGGGATCGTCGACTGTACCATAACCTGAGACCTGTGATTAAGGCAATCCTTTGTTCATGAAGTTCACGTAAAAAGAAGGAGAAGAAAAAGGTAGAGAAGGAGAAAAGGAGGGGACGGGAAGGAGAAGAAAAAGAGAAGAAGAGAGAAACGAGGAAGAAAGAAAGGGAGGGAGGATGGAAAGAAGGAAAAGCAAGGACGAAAGAGGGACAGACGGCAGCAGTTACCGTGATAGGAGAGTTTTCGGGCAGCAGTGTGGGGAGCGGTCATACGTGCAGCTGATCTGTGCAGTGTTCCAAGACTAGAGGTCAGTTTTCTCAATAGTCTCAGGAAACCACCAAAAAGAAGCAGAGTTGGACTCTGATGTTGTAAGTCAGCTTGGCTACTGGTTTCTCTTCTGTTCACTGAGAAACTCTAGTTGCTCAAATGAACCTAGTCGGTTACATGGAAGGTCAGGGGGCAGGGTTTTCCAAGTAGTCTGGGGGTCCGTGAATTGACTCAAATTCTCATTTTCAAACCCCAGAAAAAACAGGATGGGTAGTGGGAGTGCTCTCTGGAGCTGCCACGGTCTGAGATCTGAGGAAGAAGGACGTAGGCAGCAGCAGGCTCATCAGCCTGAAGACTGGCTGGAAACCACTGACTGGTGCTGAGGGTTTAGCCAGGCTCATCTGACGGAAGCAAAGGCGAACAAAGGCTTCGATAGTAATTACACTCTAGTTAATTCTGAGGTGGCTACAGTGAATATCATTCATCTATTGGCTAATAAGCATGTGTGATAGAAGTCAGTTATTCTGTATTTGGCTGATTGTTGTCAACATCCATGAGAGAATAGAAAGAATGAGGGAATACAGATGCAAGCTCACATTCTTGATTTGGTACTTGGAGATGTACAGTTTGGGGCAAGTCACTTAACCTCCCAAAGCCTGCCTTTCCTTATGGTAAAATTACTGTAGTAGTAGTTGTCTAGAAGAGTTGCTTAGGGTACTATAGGCTAAGTACATAAAGTATCTGCAATGCCTGGCTTACAGAGATGCACAACAAATGTTAGCATTACCCACTAGCTGTTGGAATAGGTCTTTCACCATATTCTTTCTTAGTTTGGTCATTTGCTTAATGCAGAAGTTCATTATATTTCTAGCCAATAATTGCCTGTATACGAGTGTGGGGAGAGAAGGAGACCATTAACACTGCCCACATATTTCATTTACATATAAAGTTCTCATCTTTAATTTTATCAATTCTTTTGGACTTACAGGTCAGTAATTTTGTCCACTGTTGAAACAGTTTATTTTGGGTAGCATAACCCACACAGAGGACATGGGAGGGCACATGAAACCCAGTGACACCTGAGAGGGCTCTCTTTTGACGAGGGAGCTGAATAGCATTCACATCTTTGGTTATGATATTAAAAAAAGAAATGCCACTAAGAACTTTTGAAAGCACTCCAGGAAAAAACAGTCAGTGGAACAAAGTCTTGAACTTAGAGAAAAGTTAGCAATCCAGGAGAACAGTCCTGCTGTTTTCTGGGAACAGACGTGAAAGTAGAATAAGGGGCCGCGTGCCGGTTCATTCAGAACCCAGCTCTGCACTGAAGGAGAGCCAAAGAGAAGCTCCACCTGGCTCAGGGACCACGTCAGTCCCCACAGAGCTCAGACGTCAAAGACTCGGAGAGAGACACGAGCAATGTTCAGTGAATGACTTTCAGCATATATTTATATCCTAGCCATAAGAAGTCTCACAATAGCAAGGAGACTTCTCCACTGGCTGGGATTTCTGTGGGATAATTGCACTTCTGGGGGATTATAGGTGCCATCTTTGTTTCTTACTGTGTAAAACCATGGGACAGACTGTCTCTCACTCGCCACCGTAGCTATTGTCTCTGGCTCCAGGGCTTGACAGTATTTGGAGGAGAATACATTTATGCATAAAATCATGTGTATGTTTTATCTGGCTCCTTATCATATATCTTGTATTTCTTGAGAATATGATAATAGTCACAGAAATAAAAGAATCCACTTGTGAACTCTAAGCTGAACCTCATTTTAGCCCAGTGAATTTTGAAGTAATCACACACACACACCCCTAGAGAAAGATATATATAATTATTGTTTCTTATAAAATGATTACAGATTAATGGGATAATATCTTTTCAAGCTCTCTTCCAGGAAAAAGTTTCTCTCCAGATGGATCTGTGTATATATGCAATGAAAACTATAATAGATTATTTCTCTTTTTGTCTCCGTTTTTAACTGCTGCAGTTCCTTTTATGCGGGTGCCTGGCAATATCTAACCCTGTGTCTCTTATATAATCTCTTTTCTGTTTTTCAGTCCTTAATTGTCCTATTTTATATACTGTTTAATTGTATGAGGTACCTAGAATATTTCTGGAAACCTAGATGTTTTTTCAAATCAATTGAATAAAACCCCTCTTTCCTGGATGAAATGGGGGTAAATTCTCTTAAATATTTCCTTGCCAAATCTAGAATATTGTCAGAGTGTTTAGAAACTCTTTTTTGCCTTATGTTCAACTGGCTTCTTTCTCTGCAAGCTACCCTGTCTCCTCAACCTTCACCATCCTGTCCTGACTGAAGTAGTAGCTTTATCATGCCTAGATTACACATTCTCCATCCTGCCACCCATCCTAGCCAATTTTCCCCTCCATTTAATCCCCAAAGTGATGCCAAGTCCATCTTCTTGACAGACAGCTCAAGGTCCCCTCGGTCATTCACTGCTGTGGCTAAAGGCTAAGGGTATGTCCATTTAGCCCAAAACTGTCATCAGGAGTAAGGGACTAAAACCCAAGGATGCTGTGATCAGCATCTCAGGCCCCTAACCCTAACCAGGCAACTAAATTGTTTTTGTTCTTTTTTCTGGAATGATCAGGACTTTTCCTCTTTGCCATTAAGTGCAAACAGAGATGACTGAGTTTTTACTCTGAAGGGTTGTTTTCCTGTCCCACAAGTCTAACTCATAGGCCACAAGCTCAAGGACTTAGCGCATTTATTATTGGACAAGGTGACAACTTTTGACAGTTTTGTTCTGTTTGATATGAAAATGGATCACAGAGTCCCCAGAGGACCATGAAGGGGAAGCTTCTGTAGCTAGAAAGCAACAAAAGCACTTTTCTGCCGTACATGTCGTGCTCTTTACCTGGTGCTCCTGTCGGAAGTTCCCTGGGGATGTGCACGAGTTTACCTCCACACACTGGCCTGCTCAAGGTGACAGTTACCAAGCACGTGTTGTTTGGTATGCTCATTTCCTAGTGCTGCTGCACCAGAAACTGGGTGGCTTCCAACAACATGAGTTTATTCTCTCAGAGTTCTGGAGTCTGGAAGTCTGAAATCAAGGTGCGGGCAAGGCCAACTCCTCATTGAGGCTTTAGAGGAGAATCCTTCCTCACCTCTCTCCAGCTTCTGCCAGTTATCAGCAATCCGTGACGGTCCTTGGTGTGCAGATGCATCGCTCCAGGCTCTGCCTCTGCCCAGCCCGCAGCCATCTTCCCCCGGTGTGTCTCTCTCTTCTCACAGTATTCTCCTCTGTCCCACGGACACCGGTCACATCAAAGGTAGGGCCCATCCTGCTCCGATACAACTTCACCTTACCTACATCTGCAAAGACGTATTTCCAAATATAAGGTCGCATTCTGAGGTACTGGGGGTTAGACTTGAGCATATTTTTTATGGAGTAATAATTCAGCCCATAGCATTTGGGACAAATTTAGCTTACTGTCTGCCTTAGATCCTTCGGGAAAGCACTTTATCCTGAAGACGGAAGGCACACGGTTAGGATGGGGTCAGGGGTGTTGGAAAGGGCACTCACCCTCACCTTTGCTCTGTGTCTGAGCCCTGCCATGTTTGTCTGCCAGCTGGCGCACACCATGCCCAGTGTCCTGACGAAGGGTCTGTCTGCATTTGCAGAGTGAGCAACCACCAGAGCTACTTCTGTGTCGTAAAAGCGCTCGCGAACCTGCCAGGAACATGAATGACTGGCATTTTCTGCAAAATTTTCTTCCTCAGTCAAGCCAGGACCGTTTTCTAAAAGCACCACAGAGGCAGTGAATTCCCTAGTTATTAGTCCCTTTGCAAGGAGCCAGATTTGCCATTAAGTGCCAGTTTCCTCTACCTGTTTCCTCTGTCTGTCCCTCCCACCTTTGGTCTGGAAGGGCTTCATGGAGTGTATGGCCCGAGACTGGCTTCAGGGGAGAGGCTGGCAGTGTGCTTTTCTGCCCGGGAACCATACCACGAGGTCATCCTTCGGACAGTGGTGAGGGTGGTGAGGAGGTGGAGCGGTCTGGGGAGGACTCAGGTCTGCCCTTGACTTCCTAATGAGGACCTAGTGGGCTGAGAGGGTGGGCAGGCCCAGAACATTGGCAGCCTCAGGCAGTTGGACTTCTGCCCAGTGTCTCAGCTGCTACTGCTCCACTCCCTGGTGGCAGCTGCCTGGGTACTCCTTTGACGCAGTAAGGGCACACCGAGGCCAAAAACAAGGAGCTCATGGGGCTAGCCCAGGGCAGAGCCGTGGAGAGGCAAACTGTCAGCATGCCTTGCCACACACACTCCCTTTTACTCCCTCAGCCCGTCCCAGCAAGCCCTTGCTCTTACTTGGCTGGCGCTGGCCATTTAGGCTAAGATATAGACAGACCCAAAGTAAACCTGGGCCATTTTAACATTTATCTAAAAAAAATCCAACAAAAGCCTTGAAAAAGTCTTTCCTGAAATCTTAAATAATGTGCCAAAATGAGTAGCAGGAAACATTTTATATAAAACAACAACATCTAAAAACTGCTCTCAAAGATTTCTTGCCAGCTGATTTCCCCATGCTCTCCTACGCTCTCCTCTCCTCCAGTTTTATAATCAGTGTTTTGTCAGATCTACCCTTTCATACGTAAAGTGATCTTCTTGACTCTGCCTTTCATAATCCTGCTCTGGACCCTGTACCTTGTCAGTCATCAGAACGAAGCAGAACAGTGTGAAGGGTCTTCTCATAGAACGCCGGTGGGGGAAATACCCAGTAATCATTCTGATTGGTTTTACACTCCCAAAGAAGCCTTAAAATCTCTTATCCCTCAATACACTAAAAAGTGAATTTTTAATATTTGAATTCCAGGCACTATAGCAGGTGGGGGTCAGGGTAAAGAGGAGGAGCTGGTGGAGACTTTGGTGGGGAAGGCATGGCCCATTGCCTCCTGGGACAGCTGCTGTGCCTTGTGACACCTCCACCCTCTGTGCAAGTTTCTGACTGAGGGCCTTGACTCCAATCTTCCCACACCCCAGGCACGGGGCTGACTCAGAGCACCTGGGCTGGCTTCATGCCTCTAGAAATCCAAATTGGTGTTAGCTGTAGCTGCAGGTACAAAGTTAGCAGGCTAGGCTGTACTCATGGATCCTCGTCTCCCCAGCATATCCTATTTTAATTGTATTTCATTTCATCTGCAGACAATTTAAGTGAATCACTGAAAAGTCATGCTTTCCACTCCTTGTTAACGCCCCTGAGTTCAAGACTGTCCACGCCTACACATCCTACAATGAGTTTGTAAATCCTCAAGTTATTTAAAAGGCTCAGCATCTATGCTTCTAACCTACCACTCTGAGATAGTTGAGTGGGCTGGTGAGGGGAGGAGTGGAGGTCATGGGGGAGTTAGCAGGTGGGGCTGATGAAGGAGAGGTGCCACCTTGCATAACTCACCTCAACGTTATGAAGGCTCAGCACAGAACTGAGAGCTCATACCCAGGAAACTGAGACTTTCTCCAAAACATCCTCGTGTTCATACTTGAATAGCAAGGTCAGGAAGCTAGGCCCTTCAGTGGGAGCATGGAGTGGGGGTTAAAGGTTATATACGAGGGCAATGAATGCAGTTTTGCTGGTGGTTCTTCCTCCTTGATGTAGTTATGTTGTACAATTTTCCTTTCATCCTAACTCATTTTAGTTGGTGAAGTTTGTTATTCCTGTTTTAGTGACAAAATACCTAAGGAGGATCTCTTCCTAAATTATTGATTTGTACCAGCATTTATAACTTCTAGCCTTCATTTATCTAAGAAAGGCTTTTCTGAAAGAAGATATTGATAATGAGGTGAACTGGCCAGTGACTAGCTAAGAGATCTTTTATATCCAAATGGGCTGGAAAGCAAGGAAAGGGCTGGCAGGTGCCTGAAGGGCTGGACCAGTAGTAGTTCCTAAAGTATAGGAACAACTGTAGTTACAGCTCTTTCCAGGTTACTGGAACCATAGCAGAGGTCTCCTGGGCGCTCCCCTAGACACACGACCATAGCTACCCTCGCTGTACTGCCTGGCTTCCAGGCGGTCCTTGCAGTGTGCCCACCACCCACACTGTCTTTGCTCAGAGTGCTGTGGCTGGGCCACCATGCCCTTGGGGCTGATTAATGCAGCTCTGACCCTCACTGATTATACCAGAGACTCATGCTTGGAAGACCAGTCACTTCAAAGACACAGAACCAAGAGAGTATGATTAAAAATAAAAATCTTCTACTCCTAATGCACCTTTCTTTGATTGTACATTGGAACCAGTAAAACTACCCAAATGGTTTCTTTTATAGTACATGTAAGATATTCTTCTAAAAATATCTATGAGAATACGGACATCACCTAGATTATGATCCCAATTGTGCTGCCTCGGTTCAAAATAACCTAGCTGGCTGATTTTAGATGCTGTTAAAGAAGAGAAGCTGAAGTGTGGCCTTTGTGTGGTCACCTCTGAAAGTAAGTGTGAGAGAGTCATATGTGAAGCAAGTTAGGTCTCTGCGTCAGTGAGATCACTGGTGCTGAACCCACCAGGCTTGTGCCTGCACAACTCCTTGAGTCCTTCCCACCTCACTTAGAGAAACACTCCATTATTTAGCTAGATTGTACCCCCAATATATCCGCAAGTCATTCACTGGCTTCTGGTCAGGAGAAGGTACAAAGGGGACAATGTGGGAGGCCTGACCTGCAGGGGAGACATGATCTACTAGGGAGGGTCTGGGGGAATCATCTCTAAACAGGGATGACATGTTTGCAGCTGTGGATTTGTGCACGTAAAATATGTTGGTGTCTCATATGCGCAGTCCAGCTTCCATTCCAGCTCCAACTACCACATCATGAGCCAGCTGAGCAGCATCACCAGATTTCCATGTACGGGCTTGGCAGTTCATGTAGCATTCGTGTGATATTGCACGTGTTCAATGAAGGCAATTTTAAAAAATGTTACTGATGTCTGACTCAGAGAAAAAGATAGAAAGCTAAAAACAAGGTGTGACTTCAACCAAAATAAATGTGAATACCTAGCATGCTCTTTATTCTCAATTCTCATGTCTTAAAACAGGCCAAAAGATCTCAATGGTTTAATGAACTGAGTAATAGCACCGGCTGACATTGCTGTCTAAAATGACATGAGTTCATGGGATGAAGATAACACAGTTTAATTCAATGTTCCAGGAAAATAAAAGTGCTCACCTGGCTGAGAGGAGGAAGACACTAACAATTACATTCCAGAAAACGCTACAGCTGTGCACATCTGTCTGTGGTTCTTAACTGAATTCTGTCCAGAAAGACATGCCAGGGAGCTGCCAGCCTGCCCCATCAGGCCTGGCCCAGAGCCTCGGCCCCCACAACCAGCCCAGCCCCACTCCTGGACTGCTGGCCAGATGCTCACACTGAGCTGCCTGCCAGGAAGGGTGTCAACACTGAGTCTAATAGACAGAGATGGTTTACCACCTTTACCCCTGGTGCTCACTGAATGGAAACTCCAGACTCTTTTGATTCCATTAATAATAAAGAGGCCAAAAGACACTATTCTGCTGTGAAGCTGGATGACACCAAAGAGTTCTATTTCTATACCTCAGGATTTCTTTACCCTCCGTCATACAGGACAGCTATTAGCTAACACCAGAAGATGTCGATGTAAACCTCTTCCCTGTCCCCTGACACAAGATATGAGCAGTTTGAAGTAGTCTCCAAGGGATTAGCTCAGGGCAGGGAGCCAAGTTCCGACCCACAATCTTGTGGTAGGTGGGCCCAGTGACATCATGGGAGGAAAGCCAGCAGTGTGCCCAGAGGTACAGAGGGGGTACTCACTGCTGAGGCTCCAAGCGCCCATCAGAGCCCTAGCTTAGTAGCTCACCGCTCTAGAACTGATGACATGGAAAGCCAAAAATCCCATTTGGGAAGTAATTGCAGACATCCTAACCAAGCCATTTCAATTTCGTCTAGATTCTGGGATTCAAAGCCTTATGGTCTATAAGACCAAATGTCCCTTAAAATGACTGTGGGAAGCAGAAGATTGGGAAGCTGATGAAAACCAAGTGACAGAAGCCTCTGACATTTAAAAAATGCTTTGATAAGATTGATTGAAATATCCCAGGGACTAAAGCAGGCTATTTTTATCGTCCGGTGCCTTGTCAGCACACACAGGGCACTCACCTTAATCTGGGAGATTTTAACGTTTGCTTTCTAAAGAAGGTCAGAGTGTCCTGAGGGCGTGTGAGTAACCTCTATCTCAGGGCCATTATTCCAGGAGGTTTTGCTATGGTGGTTTAGAGTAGCTACCACCACAGTGTTTCTTTGTGACATTTAGCTGGTTTTAAGGGCACATAGCAACAACAACAAAAAAAGCTTTTCTATTAAATCTTTCATTTTCCCATCTGGGACCACTGAAGGCACTTCTCTGCCATTACACCCTGCTGACAGAATCCGAGCACCAGAGCACTGTGCTTCTTCTCAACCCTGTGACATACACATGCGTATTTCACACCCAGCCATCCAGGCTCCTGCAGGCGCAGGCCACGTTTCAGTATCTCTCAGTGGGAACAGTATTGGAATAGGGAGGGGTGAAGAAGGGGAGGGGAGCAATGAGGTTGGGCAGCTCATTGTATAGGGGCAGCTCATTGTATACGGTGATGGGAATGAGTAGCATGGCTGCCCCTCCCCCACATTACATGTCAGCAAATCCTTCCCCCAATACACATTCCCACTGTCCCCTTGGGAAAAGAAATGCCATTGAGAAACTATTTGAATGTAAATCAACTCTGGTCAGGCATCTCAGTTGATCGGAGCGTCATCTTGTATACCAGTAAAGGTTGTGGGTTCAATCCCCTGTCAGGGAGCATAAGGGAGGCAACTGATCAATATTTCTCTCTCTCTCTTTCTCTCCCCCTTTCTCATCCTCTCCCTCCCCTTTCCTCTTTCTCCCTCTCCTCCTCCTCTCAAGTCAATAAACATATCCTCAAGTGAAAATTTTTTTCATTATTGAAAAATAAATCAACAAGTCATAGAAACTCTTGCACAGCTGAGTATGAAGAGCTGAAGAGTTAAGACACCAAAGAGCCCGTCTGCAAGGAGGCATCTTCTAAGGAGGCATTATTCTGAGCCCAGGAGTTTTGCACCTTATAGTTTCCCACAAATTATCTTATTTTGGTCTCAGAGAAAGAAAAGTCTGAAGTAGATGAGCAGCGAGAAGTGGAGATGAGAGAACATTCAGGCCACAGACGTGCACATCCTTGGTTCCCAGTGCGGTCCCAGTCCCTGGCTTCTCAAGTTTCTCGTGGGGTCTGCTGTGCTCTCTGCTTGGATTCCATGGGCTTGTCCACAGCCTTAAAATAAATCTCCTTCCCTTCTTTGTGTTTTGGCTTAAGCTGGTTTGTTATTTCAGTTATTTTCAACCAGAACAACTTGATTTAGAACTTACACTTGAAAGGATAATTAATAATGCATGATGTTCATAAAGCAAGCCATAAACTCAGCAAGGTTATCGAGGACAAGCCATACATATGGTGACCAGGCTTGCCTGAAGTCTTGGTTTGGGCCCATTGCCCTCCTGTTGTGTCTGATGTCCCAGTTAGACAATAAATTATATGGTCACCCTGGAGGACCCAAAGTGAGCAACAAAGGCTTCATGAAGGTTGACCTTAACAGAGGATAGCTTTCAGGTGGGAGAGGAAACGTTCTTCCCCAAAATTCTCCTTTAGCAATAGATGCACCTGGGCATGGTTCAAGATGAAATATAGCTGGCCCTCAAATAATCAGGCCATGGATGAATAAAAAAGGGAGAAGATAATATTACCCTATTATGTTTTTGTTATGGCAAACTCCTATATTAAAATCTGTCATTGTGACCCATGGAAGTAACTAATTCTGTTTTGGCAGACAGAATGGCAAGTGTTTTTGGTTTTATAATCTATGAGGTCTATCCAGGAAGTACAAGATATAAGATACAAGAAACATTGTATATAGGACAATGACACCTCAGTCCCCTTTAAAGTAGGCACCTTGAGACCTCACACAGTCCTCCCAGCATCTCTTCCACTGTTCAAAACACTGCAAAATCCTTTGTTGGAATCACCATCAGCTGCCCTGTCATATTTTCCTGAATCTCATTGACAGTCTGAAATTTCTTCCCTTTCAAAGGTGATTTTAGTTTTGGGAAAAGCCATAATTCGCCAAGTGCCAAATCTGGGCTGTAGGTGATTTGCTGTTTCACAAAAAAACTCTGCATGAGACGTGATGCATGAGCGGGTACATTGTTATGATGAAGCTGCCCATCACCCGTTGCCCATAGCTGCGGCCATGTTTGTCATATTGCATCTCTCAACCAGCAAAGAACATGGAGATAGTCCTCCTTATTAACCGTTCGGCCTGGAGGGGCATACTCGGATGGACAAGACCTTCCCAATCCAAAAACACAGTTAACGTGGTCCTGACCTTGCTGCGATTTTGCCACACCTTCCTCAGGCATGGAGAACCAGGCAACTTCCACTGGGGTGACTGGGCCTTCGTTTCTGGAACAAAGCTGTAGACCCAGGATTCATCTCTGGCTATGATCTTCTTGAGGAAATCTGGTTCACTGGTAGCGGTTTGAATCAAGTCATTGTCAACTGCAGCACGATGCTCCTTCTGCTCTGGTAGCAGAAGCTGTGGAATGAATTTTGCCACGACACGTTTCATGCCAAGATCCTGTGTCAAAATCTCAGACACAGTAGTTTTTGGAATCCCCAGATGAGCCTCTGGTTCTCTCACTGTCAGTCGCCGATCTTTGTTGATTGTGGACCATACACGTTCAACATTCTCAGGTGTTCTGCTTGTTGTAGGCCTTCTAGATGTGGATCACTTTCAACAGATTCTCAACCATCTTTGAAGTGTTTGTGTTGCACTTTTATTTGCACTGCATTCATTACATCATCCCGAAAGCCTTCTGAATCATCTAAATTGTTTCTGCAGAGGAATGTTCAAGCTTAACACATAATTTGATGCAGATTCTTTGCTCTCCTTGCTCAGTCATTTTGAATGCAATAGTACACATGCTCACTCAACAGCATCTACTGCCTCCACTGACTAGTACAGTGAAGTCGTCATTGTTCATGCGTGTGCATTCCAGTCCACTCTCCTTGGCTGCCAGGTTACATCGATGTTGCACAAGCTGTTCTTGTTATATTAACAGTGGCTGGACTTTTTCCAGGCAGACCTTGTACTAAGAGGAATGTTGTCTAATCACAGTGCTTAGATGCCCCCATCTAATTGGAGTCCTTACTTGTCACAAGAGGAGTAAAGTAGCAAAGGGGTTTTCTTTTTTATGAGAGCAATGGTGATTTTCAAGTTGAGAGACATATGAAGAGAAGGTCCATGTGAAAGTCCAGAGGCCACACTGAAGCAGCACTTGGCAAAAGCCAGCGTACAGAGGTTGTCTGTTCTTTGCGAAATATGTTTTTCCCAAGGTCTCTTGCCATAAAATGTCTTAGGTCAGAAGACCTACCTCCTGGAGGAGCTTCTTTCTTCTTCTCATGTTTGTTGTATTTGGAGAACTCTTGACCAAAAATGCTGTGCGTGCTCCTGAAGCTTGTGTCCCTGGGGCTCAGAGACCAGCAACCCTTCACTTGGTGCACCACCAGATACTCTGTCTCTCTGCTTTATGAGTATTCCAAACCTTGAGTTTTCACAACCTCTTTTGCTGCAGTTCTGGCTATTCATCTACTGTTTCATCTTTCATGTCCCTGCTCCACCCCTTCTAATTTGGTGACGGTTCAACTGATCTCTAATGGTTGACTCTGTTTCTCAGGCTGGTCCCCTTCCTTCTCAATGTTGTTTGCTAGAATTGAGACCTTGCCGTCCATTCACATTTTCTTTATCTTCTGGCCCAGACATTTGTTTTCAGACATAGTCTTCTGGATTTTGTACTGTAGCATGTTCCATAAAGAAAACTATCAAATCAAAATTGTTCTGCATCTGTCAGGAACAGTCCTTATTTTTAAAAAAACACTTGTCCAACTTCTCCTGCTTGAGGTGGGTAACCCCTCCTAGAAATATTCTCCCAGCAGAACAGAGTATGATTCAGTCTGGTCTCAGTCTATGCTTGTCCTTCCGGGCTCTCCTTTCTTTTTGTAATGCTTTCTTTTAGAATATTAGTTCTCCAAATTTCTTGGTCATGTTCTCTTGAGGTGCAGGCAATGCTCTAATGACTATAACCTTTTAATCCATCAAGTTGTGCTTAAATATTTTATATGGCTCTTTCTGAACTTTCCTCTTAAATTTTTCCTCTCAAATCTGTCCAGACGCACTGCATAGAGTTTTCAAATGTTTTGAGATTGCTTATCATGAATTTCCACCCAAAACACCCTCATAGAAACACCCAGAATAATATTTGGCTATCTGGGAACTCATGGTCCAGTCAATTTGACACATAAAATTGATCATCATTACTGTCTAATATTCTGGGACCAGACAGTGGTGATAGTTACACAACATTGTGAATAGACTGAAAACCACTGAACTGTACACATTAAAATGGTTAAAATTGTTAGTTTTATCTCAATTAAAAATAAAAAGAATTCAATTTTCATGAAAATTAAGTTCAATTTTTAAAAGTTAAAAATTTAATTTTTAAAAGTTAAAATGACAGGAAATACTACTACATAACTACTGGAAAGTCTTTCTTTCTCTCTCCATCTCTCTCTCTCTCTGGAGGGAGAGAGACATACACTTAATTACGTGAACATGTATGTGCATAAGAATTGACAACACCAAGTGCTAGCAGAGACACAGACCAACAATCACTCTCATACATTACTATTGGGAATGAAAAGTGATAGTCATTTTGAAAAATAGTTTGGTAGTTTCTTATAAAATTAAAGATGCACTTACCTTAAGACTCAGATATGCTACTCCTAGGTATTTTACCCAATAGCAGTGAAAATTTATTTGTACAAAAACAGTATGTGAATGTTCATAGCAGCTTTATTTTAGTCCCTCTGCCCCTTGGTAAAAACAACCCACCGGGCCTCCACCTATGAGTGGACAAGCAAACTGTGTTTACTGGGCGGTAGAGAAGAAGACGCGATCGATAACTTGAAACCACAGAACGTCAGATGCACTGTGCTAAGTGCAAGAAACCAGACTCCAACGCTACATACTGCATGATTCCATTTGTACGGAAACCTGCAGAATGATCGTATGGACATTCTGGAAAAGACAGAACTCAAGGGACAGAAAACTGACCCGTGGTTTCCGGGGGCTGGGGTAAGGGTCAGTGTCAACAACAAAGGGGTGATGGGGATTTATGGGCTGGTTAAACTGTTTTATATCTTCTTTGTGGTGATGGTTACACACTGTGTATTTGTCAAAACCCCTAGAATTCAACAGTAAAAATGCCTAAATTTTATTACACATAAATAATACCTTATTTTTTAATGGGAAAACTCATATGTGTACTCCTAAGTCACTGGCACAACATCTGACATGGTCAGGCACTCAATAAATGTTGAACATCATCTTTATTTTTTTAAGTGTTAAATGATACAAACACCTAAGACAAAAGTTAAACTTTCCTTTGTTGTAAGTTATTGAAACTTTTCCTAACAGCTATAGAGATTATTTAAAAAATTCCTAGGGTAGGAAAACAAAAACTGGAGAGGGAGTGGTTGATTTAAAAGTTTCCAAGACCTTTGGCCATTTTTTATTTGTAGCAGGTATTTAATTTTTTCTTGACTTATGTTGGGCCAGAAGGAGCTTGTTTCAATTTATATTGGAAGGAGGGAGTCTCTTAAAGGAGAAATGGGGGTTGCTTAAAGGCACCGTGGCCTCCAGCTGTGGCTGTCAGAATACTTCCAGGCCTGATAGGAGGTAAAATTAAAAAAGTACGCGTAAGATGATGAGTTTTTCCTAAAACTACATCTATTCAGCTTGAAGGACTGCCCTTTATTCTGACATCATGTGCTTTCTTCTTTTTTTGGTATTCAAATTATTTTTATTTATGAAATAGTGGTTGTATTGGATGATATTTTAGATATTTTGTTGTTTTTACATGTCATAAAAAAAAGTCTGCAAGGCTATTTTAGTCATTCTTTCTCTTCCTCTCTCTCTCTCCTCCCCCTTTTTTCCCTCCCTCCCTCCTTCCATCTCTCTTTACCAGTCAGTGAAATCCAAGACAACAATGTGTCTGGTAAATGCCAGTTAAGAGCAGAGCTGAGGGTGTCGTGCACCAGGGTCACTGAAACGGGCTAGCGTGTTCCAGTGGCCGTGGTTTTCATTCTTCACTGTCCCTAGCCTCTGCCAGGCTCTTGCACCAAGCTGACTTCAGCAGATGCAGCAGGCTAGCATGTCTCAGAAATGTTTTGGAAATTCACAGGCAGTTTCTGAGTTTCAAGGATTTGCTCAGAAGTGTTGGATTTAAGTGATCAAAATCTAGGCTTTACGGAGCATGCGTTTCCCTGCATGAAAAGCAGACTTCACACGTCTTCAGATACTTTTTCGTCCAGTCTGCCTGAAGGCCAAGCAGAGCAACCTGGGTTCTATCTGGGCCATGTTTGTATCATGCCTTTTGTCTGGGGCTCGGACAAGGATCCCAATGTAGCCACAAACTCCCACACATACTACTTTCCTCAGTTAGCAGACTCCACCTGCTTTGGAGAGGGCCTTCCACAGGCTTGTAAGAACATGCTGGCGCCTTTATGTGATGCTTTTGAAAGGCGTTCTCTGAGCTGAGCATCAGTCCGCTGTTATTGTACTGATGGTCATGTTTGTCTTTGCAACCTGATTGAGATTTACTAGGCTGTCATGCCGTGTGATGGGCGGAGAGAACCCAGAGGTCAAACTCAGAGGGAGCATACAGTACTCACTGACTCCATTAGCCCTGTCTCTGCCTCTGTGGGCACAGTGCCTTCTTCCGCATCCAATCTGTAAGGATGCATGTGATTGCATTTAGGGCTCATCCATCCTGATAAACCAGGATAATCTCAAGATCCTGAACTTAATCTCAGATGGGAAGATCTTATTTCCATACAGAGTAACATTCACAGGTTCTAGGGATTAAAATATGGACCTCTCTTGGGGGTGTACCATTTTCTAGCCTAATATAGGGAGACATTTGTGCTGCTACTTTTCATTTATGTGCTCCTTTTTAGCAAATCCCCATCACCAACATAGATCCAAAAGCGTCTTTGCATGTTTTATACTTACCCCATTAAATACTATGGAGGATGTAGAGAGGAAATCACAACCCTTCCTCTCAAGAATCTTGCCACCCGTTTTAGGAGAAATACCCTATGCTCAACAACAAATAACTACTCAAATCAACATGACTAATTATCATTGACATTGGATTCTTATAGCCCTTATATTCCATGAGGAGGTATAGAATCAGAGGGCTGGAGTGGTCAAAGGAGGCTTTAGAGAGTTAAGACTTGAGCCAAGCCTTAACATTTTGTTGAATTTGACCAGGTACAGGAAAAGAGAGTTGTCTTAGTTCATTTTGGCTGCTACAACAAAATACCACAGAGTGTGAGGCCTATAAACAGCAAAAATTTATTTCCCAGAGTTCTGGAGGCTGGAAGTTCAAGATTATGGCACCAGCATGGCCTGGTGAGGGTTGTCCAGGTCACAGAATTCTGGTTTACCCTCCTGTGGTAGGAGGGGCTCTGGAGCTCTATAGAGTGTCTTTTGTTAGATGGACAACCCCATTCTCCAGGGTTCCGCCCTCATGATCTTCCAACACCATCGCGTTTGGCATTAGGATTTCATCATGTGAATTTGGGGAGACAGAAGCACTCAGACCATAGCAAGAGTTCAATTTATCTTCTCATTTGATTGTTACAATTGTCCTTCAGGGTTGTGTCTTTCAAACATTTTTGGCTCAGCTCATATTAAGAAATACATTTTACCATATTTTTCCATGTATAATGCACACTTTTTTGCCTAAATTTTTGAGGGAAACAGAAGGATGCACATTATACATGGGCATCCTGTATCTATATAAATGTTTTTAATTATTTTATTTATGCTTATGCATTAAAAGTATAACTCTAGAAAGCAACAATGATATCTATATGCAAAAATAATACCCTGGAATATGATCATCAGTTTTGTTTCTATACATAAGTAAATAAAAAATTGAATTAAAATTTTAAAACAAAAGATTTTTTTCCCTGAAAATTTGGGCCAAAAATGTGAGTGCATACTATACATGGGAACACATTATACATGGCAAAATATGGTATATCATGACCTAGTATATGAAATGTATTTGTGAAATAAAAGTTTCATAAGACAATATTTATCTTCATTACAGTGAGTTCTGGTATTCCATTCCCTTCCATTCCCTTCCATTCCATTTCATTCCGTTCCATTAAAAAATGCTGACTGAGGCTCACTAGCTCACCAAATGGTGTCATGAACATTACAGTGAACTGAGACACAGACGTTGAAAATGAGCACTTAAGTGCAAATGCTCTCTGTCATGACTTCTGACCATTTGGTTTGTTATTTATCTACTACTGCACATGACAAATGATCCCAAAACGTAGTGGCTTAAAACAATACCCATTTATGATCTCAGTTTCTGTGGGTCAGGAATCCATGCATTGCTTAGCTAGGTACATCTGCCCTCAGGTATCTCACGAAGCTTCAAAGTGTCGGCCAGAGCTATGGTCTCACTTAAAGGTTCAACTGAGGAGCAGATGGACCACTTTCAAGCTCACTCACATGCTCATTGTCAGGATTCAATCTCTTGTGGTCTTTGAGTGTGTCAATTCTTTGCTGGCTGTTGGTTGGAGGTCTCCCTCAGTTCATTTCCATATGGACCTCTGCATAGGGCCACTAGCAACAGGATAGCTGGGTCCATCCCAGTGAATAAAAAAAGAGAGCAAGAGAGAGTGAGCAAGGCACGCCCAGTCTTTTTGTGGTCTCCGAAGTGACATACCATCACTTTTTCCATATTCTGGTTGATAGAAGACAGTCACTAGATCCAGCCCACACCTAAGGAGAGAGAATTATGCAATGGTGTGAATACCAAGAGGTGGGGAATCACTGGGGACCATCTTAGAGGCTGGTAAATCTGGTATCAACAAGAGAAGGCGTTATTGGCACTTGGGGAAATTGAGTATAAGGTGCAGTCTAACTTGCATGCCCCTTTAGTGAGCCATGCTGTCTGATAGTATATCCAGGGTGTGTCTGTGGTCCACAGTTATCACCCTGAAGGTCAAAATATTTAGGAGTACAGCTTTAAGGTAAATAGGGAAGCAAGAGTGTTACCTTAATTTGACACTTGGGAGAAGTGAGATGCTTGCTCATGTTCATGAGTTAGGGACCACACTGTAGTCGCAGTCCAGCTCTCCCAACTAGAGAGATTCGTAACTTAACCAAGGTTGTCCCATCCTCCTGACTTAATAAGCTGTTAACTTGACCATACTTTCACAGCTAGGTGCTAACACGGTTCCATACTGTCTCATACCAAGCCAGAAGATTGAATAAGAGGAACTAATTATCTCTTTTGAGTTATACTTGCCAATTTAGGAATTTTTGCCCTGAGGCAAAGGAGAGGATATAACATTCATGAAGTAAACCATGTTAGATTTTTTTCAGATTTCATCTTAAGAGGTAGACACTATTTTCTTCCACCTAACCACAGTCCATTCTTTATTAGTAACAAGAAACTCTAGTAGTCTTTAGAATTTTGATGATGATTTTTTTAAATCTTGAGAAGTCTTAAGAACAGGATGTTATGTCATATAAACCTAAGATCTTGCTAACTTTTCTTTATTCAAGGGATCGAAAAATTGGCATTTGGAAAAATTATTTCAAATTCTTGGACTCCTCCTTACCCCTAGGGCTCCATTTTAGGCCTGTGTAGTGTTTTAGGAATTCTCAGATGAGTAGCTGGTGACTCACTGATACATCTATTTTACCTATAGTATTTTCTGATGTGTTAAATGCAATCTACTAGGTACTAAGAGGGAGAGTGTGACTTCCAGCTTCAAGAGATGGTGATAGGCCTCACAGGATGTAAAAGAGGATGAGTTTGAGAATTCAAGACCCTTTCTGTAGCATCACCCCATGAGGAAACAATAACACTGCTCTTTACCTTTCTCATGGTGATTTTATGTTGCCATGGTGATCTCTACATTCACAGTAGCCAGAGAGCATTGTGTTGAGACTCATCAAGGATCCCCTCCTCATGACAACCCACTAGAGAGATTTCAATGACAGTGCTCACCAATGATGCAGGCTGCATTCAGATGATGACATTAAAGGCTTTGAATAGAAGGTGCAGCTGTCATGAAGTGACAAAAAAAAGAAAGAAAAAAGGAATTTTGTAAAGCACTTTTTTCTTTGGAACTAGGAATAACCCTGAGGTTTGAAAGAACTTCCTATCTTTTCTTTCTGTCTTCACTGCAGTCATGCCTCTGTGGTCCTGAAAACAATCGACCTCCAGCTCCCAGCAGGGGGATGAACTGAGTGGGAAAGAGGATTGAGGCATAAAACTCAATAAATGTGTTTTTCTTTCATTGAATTTATGAGGTTGACATTTGTTAATGAAATTACATAGGTTTCAGATGTACAGTTCTACAATACATCATCTGTATACTGTGTTGTGTGTTCACCACCCCAAGTCAAATCTCCTTCCATCACCATTACCCGCCTTTGTCCTCTTCTATCTTCCCCACCCCCATCTGGTAATCACCACGGTGTTGTCCGTGACTATAAGTTTTTTGTCTGGGGTTTTATTTTGTTTGGGGTTTTTTTGCTTCATCCCTTCTTATTTCTTTTTTTTGTTTTTTAGAATTTTAACAGGAGTGGGAGTATAATCGTTTTCTTTTTTAATCTTAGAGCTCTCTCATTTTCTCTGATGACAAGACATAGCAAAACAGAATAATATTGATTTGTGAGTTCAAAAAAGGAGATTGAGAGGGCCAAAGAAGGATTTTTAGATACATTGAAATTTATTCAAAATATAATACAAATAATTTGGAATAATTTTTTTAAAAATAACGTACCCTTACCGTTTTATTCTTTGTTTTCAATAAATGATAATTTTTAAATTATATTTTATTGATTATGCTATTACAGTTTTCCCAATTTTCCCCTTTTATCCCCCATCCACCCTGCACCCCCCAACCCTCCA
This sequence comes from Macrotus californicus, assembly GCA_007922815.1. Classification (NCBI taxonomy): domain Eukaryota; kingdom Metazoa; phylum Chordata; class Mammalia; order Chiroptera; family Phyllostomidae; genus Macrotus; species Macrotus californicus. The sequence goes on from VMDR010004620.1 coordinate 57,800, forward strand.
GTATCCTCCCCACCTTAGTTCATGTCCTTGAGTTGTACATATAAGTTCTTTGAGTCCTCTGTTTCCTATACCATTTTGACCTCTCCCCATCTATTTAATGCCTATAAATTATGCTTCTTCTTCCCTGTACCTTTTCTCCCCTATTCCTCCCCTCCCCCTTCCCACTGAAAACCCTCCGTGTGATGTTCATTTTTCTGATTCTCTTCCTATTCTAGTGGTTTGCTTAGTTTTTATTTTTGTTGTTTTTTTTTTCTGTTACTTTTCTACGTTCATTTGTTGATAGTTGTGAGTTTATTGTCATTTTACTGTTCATATTTTTTATCGTCCTTTTCTTAGATAAGTCCCTTTAACATTTCCTATAACAATGGCTTAGTGATGATGAACTCCTTTAACTTGACCTTATCTGGAAAGCACTTTATCTGCCCTTGCATTCTAAAGGATAGCTTTGCTGGATAGAGTAATCTTGGATGTAGGTCCTTGCCTTTCATGACTTCAAATACTTCTTTCCAGCCCCTTCTTGCCTGCAAGGTTTCTTTTGAGAAATCAGCTGATAGC
>VMDR010004621.1:0-58331 GCA_007922815.1 Macrotus californicus
GGTAGGTAGAAGATAGACAGGGGGAGGTTAAGAATAGTATAGGAAATGTAGAAGCCAAAGAACTCAAATATATGACCCATGGACATGAACTAAAGAGGGGGAGTATGGGGGGGAAAGGGTGTGCAGGGCAGAAGGGTGGGAAGATGGGACAACTGTAATAGCATAATCAATAAAATATATTTTAAAAAAATAAATAAAATAAAATATATATATATATATTTTAAAAATGCTAAGGGCTCTATTGGAAAAAGTGGACAACGTGAAAGAACAGATGAGCAATGTAAGCAGAAATGATATTTCTAAGATCAAAAAGAAATGCTAGAGATAAAAATGTCTACGGAAATAAAAATGCCTTTGATGGGTTCCTGCGTAGATTGGACGTGGCTGAGGAAAGAATCTCTGAGCTTGAGGATATCTCAGTAGAAACTTCCAAAACTGAAAAGCAAAGAGAAAAGAGACAAAAAAAAAAAGAGGGGGACAAAACAGCCTAGAACTGTGAGACAACTACAAAAGGTGTAATCTACATACTGTGAGTGCCTGAGAGAAGCAGCAGAAGGGACAAAAGCGATATTTGAAGGAGTAACCACTGAGAATTTCAGCCACATTCATATCAGACACCACACCATAGATCCAGGAAGCTCAGAGAACATCAAGCAGACCATCATAAGTGAAATATTTAAAGTGCTGAGAGGAAAACAGCACAGACTGGAATTCTGTGTCCTGCAAAACCTCCTTCAAAGCGAGGGAGAAATGAAGACTCTCTCAGATAAACAAATATTGAAAGAATGTGTTGCCAGTAGACCTGTTTTGCAAGAAATGTCAAAAGAACTTCAGAACAAAGGAAGACAACATAGGTCAGAAGCTCGGATCCGCATTTAAAAGGGAAGAGCATTAGAGAAGGAATAAGTGAAGGGAAAATAAAAATTTTAAGTTCTTTTTAATTGATCTTAACCGATAGGTTTTGCTCAAAATAACAGTGACAATGTGTCTGATGATTACAACGTATGCGTAAGTGAAAGGAATGACAGCCATGATGAAAGGAATGAGAAGGAAGACTAGAAACGTCAGGGTAAGGCACTGCTCTACTCTGAAGCAGAACAGTGTTAGTTGAAAGTGGGCTTGGATGGATGGTAAATGCACATTGCAAACTCTAGGGCAAGCACTAAAACGAGTCTTGAAAAGAGTGTAATTGATAAGTTAAGAAAGGAGAGAAAATGGAATCATATCAAATGTTCAGGTAAAAACCACAAAAAGAAAAAGAGTGGCAGACAAGAATAGAAACCAAGAAAGGGGCAATGAATTAAAAAAGTAACAAATATGGTAGGTATTTATCCAACTATATCAATAATCACTTTAATCTCAATGGTCTAAATGTACCAATTGAAAGACAGATTGTTGCCCTGGCTGGTGTGGCTCAGTGGGCTGGACACTGTCCTGCAAACCAAAAGGTCACTGGTTCAATTCCCGGTCAGGGAATATGGTCGGGTTTTAGGCCAGGTCCCTGGCTGAGGGTGTGTAAGAGGCAACTGATCAATGTTTCTCTTGCACATCAATGTTGCTCTTCCTCTCTTTCCCCCTCTCTGTAATACTGGGAGATTCGACAACATACTTCTGAATAACACATGGGTCAAAGAAGAAATCTCCAGAGACGTTTTAAAATATTTTGAACTAAATGAAAATAAAATACAACTTATTGATTAATACATGGTTGCCACCACTATTATCCTCACCCTCTGGCTGCAGCCCTGCCCAATCATATCTGAGCTCCCATGATTATCATATATTGGACCACTCAAGTCCCAGCTCTTGGGTTTCAACTGTCATTACCCTAAAATCCCACTCTGCATCATGCATCATGACAGGTGCAAAAGAAAGTGAAGAACCTCCTTATCTGAAGCATTTGTATGGGCAACTGATGTAATTCCCTCAATGGGACAAACACATCACCTGGTGAGAGGGTGAGAGCCGTGTGCATGGAGAGGTCACACGTATAAGCAGTATGAGTGGCAGCAGCCAGTGTGTTGCTATAGAAGAGATGTCTGCATTGGGTAAGGGGTGGACTTCAGGACCCTTTACGGCCCCTTCCAATTGTAAGATTTGGGGGATTCTAAAAATCTCCATGATTTTTAAAACCTGTGATCCTTAAGCTAAATTATTCCAAGATTCTTGTTTTTAAGATTTTTGATTTTAATGTTCTATGAGTCTCAGGGTATAGTTTTTTAAGGTTTGATTTATTTATTTTTAGAGAGAGGGGAAGGGAGGAGGAAAGAGAGGGAGAGAAACATCAATGTGTGGTTGTCTCTTGCGTGCCTCCCACTGGGGACCTGGCCTGCAATCCAGGCATGTGCCCTGACTGGGAATCGAAGCAGTGACCCTTTGGTTCACAGGCTGGCACTCAATCCACTGAGCCACACTAGCTGGGGCAGTTTCAGGTTTTATAAGTGGTACTAATTATGCTGATGTATATAAAAATTACTATATAAACATATGGCCCAAAATTCCTCTTGGGAAGAGAAAGAACTTTCTTTGTGGGGAAAATGCTTAGATGAGGGCTTTGAGTAAGTTCTGACAAAGAGCCTGGGCTCCAGGAGAGCCAACTGGGAGTGGGAGCACATGCTCCATTATCCATCTAGCTGCCAATAGGCTGTGTTCCACAAGATGTGATCTTTCTCTGGAACACTACAAAACCTCTGCACAATTTATTCTCAGGAATGCTTGGGAGGAGTGGTTTTATTTTTATCTCTTATAAGAAATCCAGATCAGGGTTTGAATTTCATTACGTTCAAGTCATCGTGGTTCAGGACAAAGCCAGCATGCTTGGCTGGAGGCAGAGGTGAAGGGGGGTGACCTGAATCCCCTGGCATTTAGCAGGCATCTCTGGGACAAAGCAGAACACCCCTGTGTGGTGGTGCAGGCATTGAGGGGTGCTGCAGCATCTAGGGGGCTCCATTCAGAGCAGAGTTCATGTGAATGGCTCTCCCTAGAGGCACACAGGACACAGCCTGAGCAACTGAATGTGACAGCCCTGCCCATGAGGCACTGGAAGAAATCTCACCACTACCTGAAGGGCCAGGGAGGCCCCCGACTAATATTCAAGCTCTATGTTTCATGTAAGCTCTAGGTATAAGGGTTAAGATCCTGGGGTTGTATGACTGGACACTTACCTGACTCCAAGAATGTAAGAGGATAACAAGGATTGAAAATTCTAAAGCGGCCGCCACCACCACCAGAGACAATATTATTCTGTTACCACACGCCAGGCACTGCACATGTATTATCACCATTAATTCTTTTTTTTTTTTTCCCTAAAGGTTTTATTTATTTTCAGAGAGAAGGGAAAGGGAGGGAGCATGAGAGGGAGAGAAACATCAATGTTTGAGGGAAGCAATTGATTGCCTTTCACATGCTCCCAACTGGGGACCTGGTCTGCCACCCAGGCATGTGCCCTGACTGGGAATCAAACTGGTGGCCTTTTGGTTCTCAGACTGGCACTCAATCCACTGAGCCACACCATCCAGGGCTATTTCCATTAATTCTTAAGCCCTATGAGATACACATTGTTGTCTCCGTTTTGCAGATGTGGAAACTGAGGCACAGAGCACTAAGTCATCAGTCCAAGGTTACAATGGCAGGACTGAAACCAGGAATCCTGATCATGAACCTCTTTCTCTCTACCCTCTGCTGTGGCATTCCAATAAGCACTCACCTCCCTATTTACTGAGCCCTCACAAGCCTGTGTGTGGCCTGTGAGCTGTCCTTCTTTCCAGGTCTGGGGTCTACAAAACAGACCTGAGATCTGAATGTGTTGTGCTGAGTCATATTGAACTGTGGCGTGTTGTGTTCTAATAGATCGTGTTGTGTTGAAAGTGTTTGTCTGTCTGTCTCCACTGTTCTGTGAGCCCTCTAGGACAAGGGCTGAATCTGATTCAACCTTGTAAATCCAGCTCTCACTCCAGGGACTGGCAAACTGTGGGTACTGAAATAAATGTTTATCGTATGGGTGGTGATGGATTGGCCAAATGGGCTCTGGACAGTGAGCACTAGGGTCCATGTGCTCTAGCTCATCATCTCGTGATTATATTTTGATGGGGCCTGGTGAGGTGGGCACGCTCCCAAAGACACCTGGAAAGGTGGAGCCCAGTTCATCTTCGCAGGATAACCCAATACAGACTTTGGGTGCCCAGGTCAGGAGCAGATGGTAATTGGAGTCAAGATGAGGAGCCTGAGGGGAGTATCATCTGATAGGGCAAGCAAACAGCCTAGGTGCCCCCGCAGCCCATCTTCACAGCTAGCCATAGGAGGGGGTTGGTCCAGGACATAACAGTGTTGGAGCCAGGTATCCTCTGCTCCTTGCCTTGTAGCTTCTTCTCCCTTCAAGCTCAGGGCTCCATCTGATACCCCGGTGGCTCATGGGAACTCTTCCCCAGGGCTGGACCGTGCCCTGATTCCTATGTTGGGCTGCGGTCCTTTGGTGGACCTCCTGTCTCTAGACACAGACCCAGCTGCATATTCTGACCTTGAACCTGATCAAGCCCAAAGCCCAGCAGTTCCTGAAGTTCTTGGAGTTCCTGAAGTTCTTGGAGTTCCTGTCTGCCTCAGCCTCTCTTTGACATGGAAATGCCCAGCTGCCCCAAGTGGAGCTAGCTCTATAGCCCATCTGCCCCATACCCACCTTTGTTCTTATACCCAGAGATGCTCATACCTGCTTAGTGACCTACCCCTGCCCTAGATTAGGCTTGGCTTCCCTACCTGGACTATGTCTGGTCCTCTTACTGGCTGCTCTGCCTGACCTCTCCTTCTCCAGTCCATTCCCCCAAAGTAACTCCTATACATCATTCTAAGATGCATATCTGACTGTGATCCTTCCCTGTTCACAATCCTCCAATAGCTCCCCATTGCCTACAGCAGAAAGTTCTAGTTCCTTAGCCAGCATTCAAGGCCCTTCATGGACTGCTGTTCTGACCTCCACTCTTGCTATCCTTTGGACATTCCCTGTGGTCCAGCCATTGCAAACTATCTTCTTATTCCTCCTTTCCACTTGCTGTCCTCACTGCTTGACATGCTCTCCTCAAGTTCCTACTGCTCATCAAGAATCAGCTTTCCCTTGGTTCCTCCATGTGTTTATAATACCCTATGCACAACACCAAGGTGACAATAATCACATTGTATTACTGGTGTCTCTTTGGGTTTGTTTCCCACCCAGCTGGGAGTGCCAGGTGAAGCCATTTAGCCTATAGCTTCATCCTCAGTGTCTAGCACAATGTACCTACATGTTGAATGAATGAATGAAGAAATGAATGAATAGCAATGAGTGAGTGAAACAATGAAATTCACCGCACCCACACAATGTGGGTGGCGTTGGAGCAGGCAACAGATCACAACAAAACAAGAGACCAGGAGCATGAAGACACAAGGAGACAGCTCCAAGAGCAAGACCAGGAAGTTGGCGCAACAGGTTCCAACCCCATCTCTACATGTGGCTCCGTCCTGTACCAGAGCTGTGTGCTCTGAAATCCCTGGAATTCCTGTAATCCCTGTCATTTCCTCATGTTTGTTATTTCTGCTACCCCTGTGAGGAAATGCTCCTTGACCCTGCCCTTGGGAAGAGTTGCTCAGGCCTTAGCCAAGGCTGTTGCCTTCTTTGGGGGCAGGGGTGGAAGGACAGTTCATGCCTACCCTGGACACCAGGACCCTCCTGGCAGGGGGCACCCCAAGGAGTGCCTAGCAGCCACAGGCCCTGGAGGTTGGACCAATGGGCCCTGCTGCTACCACTGTCTAAGGCTTCTGGGTGGGCTTCCTGTCCTAGCTTCCTTGTACTTAGCCATATTCCTGATGACAAAGCACTCCATGCTCAGCCAGCTGGGAGAGCCAGGACTGACAGAAGGTTTTGTAAGGGCTGTGGAGTGTCTGCTTTATTCATCACTGTACCTCCAGGACCCAACCCCATGCCTGGCACCTGGTGGGGGAGCTCAGAAACTTTGTCGGATGAATAAAAGGAAAGATGGATGAATGGATGGGTGGATGGATGGGTAGATGGATGGATGGAGGGATGGATGGATGGAACGGTGGAAGGTTGCCCTTCCTGGGGATAGAGAGCTATAGAGAGGTAGCATCTCTAGGGGCCAGCCCTGGTGGCAAACGTGACCATCAGAGTGTGGGACTCCCTTGGAGAGGCGCGAGAGGCTGGGGGTCAGAATCAGAAGGCTCTTCACCCCATCCCCACCTTCTCAAGCTCCTGCTCAGATCTTGGAGATCCGGGTTTGTATTTCAATGGGCCCCATCCCTGCTTAGAGACACCCTCTCCCCATGGCAGGGGTTCCCATACCTAGGTGGGCATCACAATTTCCTGGGATCCACCTAAGACCTACTACTCAGAATATTGCTGGGTGGGGCCACAGAATCTGTGTTTTTTAAAGTCCCTTGGGTGATTCTGCCATGTAGACAGGCATAGAAACTCCCCACCTACTGGAGCCAGTTTAACCCCCAAGCACAGCACTCTGAGCCCTCTGCCATCTGGACCCAGGGCCCCAGTGCAGCCTCACGCCTCATGAAACTGCTCTATGGTCCCCACACACACTCTGGCTCTCTCACTCAAGTTCAACTCTCTACCTTCTCCTTCCCCTACCAAGGGAACTTCTACACATCCTTCCAGGCCCAGAAAAAGCCACCTCCCTCAGGAAGACCTCCACACCTTCCCTCCACTCAGCCGGGCAGAACTCTTGTCTCTTTCCTGTGAGTCTCACTGCTCCTCCCACTGCCTATATCAGAGCACCTGTCACTCTGCCCGGTCATTACCCAATAATGCCTGTGCCAGACAGTTTGACCAGTGGCCTGTGGAAGCCTCCCAAGAATCCTTTGAGGTGGATGAAGATGATGATGGTAGCAAAGACGGACTAGGTGATACGCCTGCAAGAAGCCTCTGTGTATGCTGCTGGGCCCTTAAATCCTCCCAATAACTGGTGCAGTGAGTACTGTCCTTACCAGGCCCATCTGACAGATGAGGAAACTGAGGCCCAGAGAAGCAAATTCACTTACCCTGGTCACACTGAAAGTGGCAGAGCTGGGATTAACCAGGCAGGGCTCCAGATACCGCGCTCTCACCCACTGTGCTTCAGGCCTTTTGCAGATGAAGACACTGAAGTACAGGAAACTCTCTGCCCAAGCTCACCATTCTCACATTCTAATTTGTACCTGGGAACCTCTGATCCCCCAGCTCCACACTCCATGTGGCCTCTGTTTAAACCTCTATCTAAATAATCCCCAGGCCAAGGTCCATTCCTGGCCTGTTCTAGGCTCCTTTCCTTTTCCCACAACCCCCCAGAGACCTACCCTCCCTTCTTCCTGACCTGGCCTGCCCTCTGATCTCACCCCCACCCATTCTGCCCCACCTTGAGTTCCCTGGAAGAAACACCCAGCCCTTACTCAGCCAAAACTCCGCTAACAGGCAGAGAAGTCCAGCACCAATGGCAAGCTTTTCTCCTTCCCGTCCCCATCCAGCATTCCTGACTGAACAAGCTGCCGTGGTGGAGGGAGCAAGCCTCCTCCTCTCCCTGAGCCCCAATTTTCCCATCTGTAAGGCTGAGAACGGCTCTGTTCTGGCTGCCTTCTAGGGCTGACGAAGGCTCTGATGATCACAGGGTGAGAAGCCCCATAAATGCTGGTGGTCCAGCCCTGTGCACCTCACTTTTGGGCTCTGATTAAGACGGTGGGAATCCAAGTCATCCTGGAACTGAGTTCTGCCATCTGGCGCCTTGCCTAACCTGCCTGTGCCCCAGCAGCTCATCTAAAGAACAGGACCTCAACAGTACCTTTCATACATAGAGTCATTGTGAGACTGACTGCATCAAGGAGCAGGTGCATACAAAGGGTACCTAGCATCCTCTATCTCCATAAACAAGTGGGAGCATTAGTGAAGGGCCTCTGTGGAGAGAGCAGACTAAAGCAGACTCGTAGCTGTGGAATCAGGCCCCTATCCCCAGCACTGAGAACAGCTCTAATTAGCCACCCAGCTGGGTGATAGTAGATTTTATACACTGTGCTGTCATTGCAGACATTCTTTAACTCAGAAGTAGCAGAGCTGCCCTGCCTCGTGTGGCTCCGTGGATTAGGTGCCGAACTAAGAACCAAAGGGTTGCTGGTTTGATTCCCAGTCAGGGCAGACGCCTGGGTTGTGGGCCAGGTCCCCAGTAGGGGCCACATGAGAGGCAACCACACATTGATGTTTCTCTCCCTCCCTTCCCCTCTGTCTAAAATAAATAAATAAAATCTTTTTATAAAAAAAGAAGTCGCAGAGCTTTTTAACATGTCCTTTTGTCATCCAAACCTTTATAAAGCCTGCAAGGGAGATTGTGTGGGCTTTGGTTCCAGACTGGCCCGAACTCATTTCCAAGTCTACTACTTATTTGCTGTGAGATCTTGGGCAAGATATTTTCCTTCCCTGGTCCTCACTCTGTCTCATCTGTAAAGTGGGCAGGATACCCACTTGGAGGGGTCCTGTGAAGATCACAAGTGTCAGACATAGAGGAAGTACATAATAATTTTAAAAGCTCTACCACCCCCATATTCTAGATGAAGAAACTGAGGCTCAGGAAGGCTTCGTTGCTTCTTTCACAGCAAGTAAGAAGCACAGCTGACTCTGAGTCCAGGACTCCCACTTCCACACAGGAAGTTATCCCGCATTCATGAGTTTTTGAGGCTGTAAGGAATGGCTCTGACTGCTCAAAGGCAAGGACTGATCTCAGGGACCCACTTAATATACCTCTCCTTACAATTCTCATCAGTCATAGCCAGCCAGATCTAGACCTCAGCACCAGTGGATCAGAGGGAACAAGACCAGAGTCAAGATAAACATAGGGAGCGTGGGAGGTGAAGCCCTCCAGAAAACCCTCAGACACAGGACAGGACAACAGAGGACCTGTCCCAATAAAGTGCCCTGAGAGGACATAATGACCTCATCTCCACAGCCAGAAGTTCAGCCATCAGTGTAATGGGTATGGAATGAGGTTCAGAATGGGGTATAGGCTGAGAAGCCCCCAGGAATATAGAAAAAAGAAAAAAAATCCCCAAACCTCCACAGCCACGGCTGGTGCAGGAAGAAGCAGAGCAGGGCCACTGAGAGTTACTTTGCATATCAACTGTTGGTCAGTGTTATAATTAGTTTAAATACCTGTGCAGCCAGGGAGATGGGCATGAGACTTTGACTCCTGGAGGGGCTTGCTGTGCCTGCTGAGAGGCTTGGAGGCTGCCTGGACTAACAATGGCAGCCCGAGAAAGGCAGAAGACACCAGAGGACTGGCAGATGTAGCCAATTGTGGGAGGAGTCAGAAATGGGGTTAGAGAGAAGGCATCCTGATTTAAACTAGGCACAGCAGCCATTCTTGCTCTGTGCTTGGCCACGCAGGGAATGGTAGTGAGGGAAGAGACATGCTGTCTGTAGCAAGGGATTTTTGCCATGCAGTTTGTAAAAGAGCAGTAAGAAGGGAGACATAAACAAGCAGCTATGTATAGTTTATAGTGAGGAAGGAGGCCGTGTGGCCTGGACGAACAAGAAAGGAGATGCTGCTGCTGGATCGTGCCTGCTCTAGCTGACTTCGGAGCTGCAAAGGACTTCCATGCAAGGTCTTGTCCTCCTACACTGGGATTTTACCTGGACTATTAAGACTTGTGCCTTTCCTGAGTTTCGCCATGATCCAGAGTAACATGGCACATGCTTTTCTGGACTATTATATGGAGGCTGATGGCAATGGAGGCTGGGAAGAATATTTACTCACAGAGAAAATACTCACTATAGAGTAACAGACAAAGCGAGTAACATCCAGAATGATGTGCATTGACACAAGCAGGCTTGTTCAGTTTTGCCACATCAGGGTTTGTCCTCTTGGAATGTTCCCTCTTGGGTGCAGCCTCCATAGAGTATAGAAGTCCAGGCCACCCTGTTGGAGACAGAGGATGTGACACCATACGGAGAGAATGGTCCCACCCAAGGATCCTGCTGCATGCAACTGCATCAGTAAATAACCTCAGCAGTGCCAGCGGGAGCAAAACTGCCCCAAATTGTGAGAAATAATACATCATTGCTGTTTAAAGCCACTACATTTTGGAGTAGTTACTCTACAACAGTAGATGGCTGAAATACCCCACTCTTCTCATTTCCCTGATTTTCAGAACCTACAGAGAACAGTAGAACAAGAAGCACCTGTCTGAGCAGACAGCCTTGTTTTGCACTTTTGGAAGGCAGGGAGGGCCTGGGGCAACCCAAATTATCGAGTCTTTGTCACCGGCCAGTCATTGGGCAGCTTTTACACACTGTCACATACTAGGTGCTTAATAAATAGTCACTGAATAAGTGAATAAATGTCTTAGTTAACACACACTGCAGCCCTGTGAGGTAAGAGTTATTGTTTTATTATAACTCAATTGATATTCAATAGAGAAAAATCAGAAAAATGTAGGTATTACAAAAGAAGAAAATAAAAGTTATCCCCAATTCCACTACCCATAATTTCAATGGTCATTTAGCAAATGCATATGTATAGAAATTTAACTATATCACATATACAGATTTGCTTTTTAAAATATGTTGGTAACCTATTTTTTTTATTCAAAACAGTCTTGACTTTCTTTTCATGTCCACGTGTGTATATTTCTATTCAACATTTCTTTTAATGGTTTTATTTATTTTTAGAGAGAGGGGAAGGAAAAGAAAGGAGGAAAGGAACATCAGTGTGTGGTGGCCTCTCACACGTCCCCCACTGGGGACTCAGCCCACAACGGAGACATGGGCCCCGACTGGGAACTGAACCAGTGACCCCTATGGTTAGGAGGCCGGTGCTCAGTCCACTGAGCCACACCAGCCAGGGCTCTATTCAACATTTTTAATGTATACCCATGTTTGCCTGTGTGACTCACAGCCCTTCCTCTGTTCCACCCTCCCACAGAGGTGAGCCCTGTCCACCTTGTCGGTGCTCTATGCCCCCACAATTGGTCTATGGACGAAAAGAGGCCACACACTAAATTTGACAAGCTCCGGGGAGGCCTGTGTGGCGGCCTTACAGACTGAGAGACCTGAAGTAGCCACATAGGATGGTTTGAAATTAAAACTTTTAAACTAAAAGCAGTTTATGGCAGGTAGTCCTGTCCTAGGCTAGAACCTTCCCTGACAAAAGTCAATCTTTACTTTAACTGAGCCTGTCTATTGTCTTTTTGCATCTATGAAAACATACCTTTGGAATGTCAAGGTCACTTCCCTTTTTCCGGACCCCTTCAGGGCACAACCACCACACCAGAGCAGAGACCACAAATCCCCACATTGTTATTGTTAATTGTTGGCTGTTAACTATCCTGTATCCACCTGTGTAAAAGAAGTGTGTGTCTATCACTTTACTTTTTATTCAGTCTCAGAGGTTGCCCACCCCTCAAGCCCCACCCTACCCTGCTTTCTTCCCCTCCCTAATCTATCACCAACGGATTTCCTGTAACCTACTTACGCCTCTTTTTTGGATTATAAAACAGGGGGCAAAACTGCCATTTTCCAGAGCACTTTCTCACCTCGTTGAGGTTTTGCTTCCTAGTAATTGTCATCTGTTTTTCTCAAATAAGCTCATGAAAATTCTCTACAGGTCTAAACTTTTCTTAGGTTGACGTGACCACAGCCAATCGGACCCAGGGCAAACATCTTACCAGCTCCAAAGGGAGCTGATCTGCTTCTCTCATACCGAAACAGAGTCAGAACCAGGAGACAGTTGAAGTTAGCTTTGAGGGTTGTTGAGATAGTCCCGTAAGAGCATGGCATTGTGCTGTGGCCATATTCTGCCACACGGAGCGGAACACACCTGTCTGTGACAAGAGGAATAAAGCCAGGGTGAGGGATTCAGCCATCCTGGTGGTAGTGGAGTTCAGACCTGTGTCAACCCCTGACTGCACCCCTGCAGTTAGAATGCACTGGGATATGGGGGACCTAAGCCACCGCCTATGCTAGAACAAAGGAGGTATGTGTCTCATACCTGACCATGAGATTCCCTATTATCAGAAGCAACTGAGGCATGGGGGCATCCTGCTGGAAACCAGTTGACTCCTCACTGCCCCTCCCCTCTCCCTTGAGCTTTTTCCAGGGGCAAAGCCCATAAATCTCCTGGACTTTGTTGCTGAATCAGCCACCCCGATCAGAGGATATTGTTTTGCAAACACCTATATCCAAGACACCTGGGGGTAGATCAGCAGGGTGACTCACCCTCCTCTGGGTCTGCTACACATCCTTAGAAAACCTTCTACCCTTTTCCTTGCTGCTGCAGCCTGATCAGACTCAGCCTACCTGATCACAGCATCTCGCCTCAAATAAAAGCCCTTAATTGGAATTTTCTGGTTCCTGGTCCTTTCTTAGCCACCTTGGCTACCTAACACATGCCACTGGTTTGGGACATACCTCTGTATTCTTTAATAAATTCTCCTTTTTTGGCTGAAGTTGTCTTAAATATATTGATACTTGCAACCAAAAAAATCCTAACATCATTACTGTAAGGAAAGAAGGAAGATGGGCCTCTCAGACACAAGGGCAGGCCTCTGGGAACCAGTAAAAAGAAGGACAACCAAGACAGAATATTGCCCCAGCACCATCTATAAGCAGAGGCTGTACCAGCCGCTTTCCCATTCCAGGCACACAGGCTGGAACACAAGCAGTCAACGTCCTTCTTCGGTGCCGTGGCCTTCACCTTCCAACCTCAGCAGCAAACATCTGTCAGGCACCTGCCACATTCAAGGCGTCGTGCCCAGGGCACAGATGAGCAGGGATGCATCACGTTCCATGACTTTGGAGAAGTCACCACCACCTCTCTAGGTCTCGGTCTTCTCATCTGGAAATGGGTTGAAAGGCACAATTCTAAATTTTTTCCAGCTCTCACACCTACAAGTTCAAGCCAGGGTCCTGGTCCCAGCCCTCCAGGAAGGAGGTGTACATAACAAGCTCTAGAAGTGGCACCAGACGTTCCCAACACCTTCATCTGCACCGTGTCCTGTGACTCTCTCCTGAGCCACCCAGGGCACACAGCTGTTGAATGGAAGGACTGGGACTCACATCCAAGCCAGAGCCAACTGCCTCACTAGAAGGGTCAAATAACTCTTGACTTTTACTATCCACACTTTTAAAATGAGGAAAGATTACATGAAGTAACTGCCAACTCCATAGGACAGAAAGCAGAAGGGTGGTTTGCCAAGGGCTGGCGGGAGCGGGGTGGGAAGTTAGTCTTTACTGAAGACCAACTTCCCGTGGAAGGTGGTTAGTTTGATGGGTGTGGGATTTCTGTTCGGGAAGGTGGTGGGGTTGCACTGCAGTGTGAATGGGCTTAATGCCCCCAAACAGTTTGCTTAACAACGGTTGAAATGCTACATTTTATGTTACGTGTCTCTTACCACGATTGTTTTTTAGGAAAAAGATCTAGCAGGATAAAGGGAGCAAGTACCGGTGGGCTTATGAGAGTTCTGCCCAGCTCAGTCCTCACTCACATCTACCTCTTTCTCCCTTCCTCGACCCCTGGGCAAACTGCTCTGAAACTGTGCCTCGGTTTCCTTCTCTGTGAGATGGGATCAAACAGCGCGTCCAGGATTTGTCACAAGAATTAAAGGAGATAATTACATACCACTTGCTTAGCCCCGCACCTGGGACTTAGTAAGCTGCCAATACACATGACATCATGACGAGGCTTCTCAACCCAGAGCGGGAAGGTGACTTTGGGAGTCCCCTGTTGCAACACCTTCATTACAAAAATGAAGAGACCGAGGCTTAGAAAGGGACAGTGACCTGCCCGAAGTCACCCTTGAAGCCTGTAACAGAGCCAGAGTGGAAGTGAACCACCCCTCTCCGAGTCCAGAGATCTCTGTCTGCCTCCTGCCAACCCATGGAGCTTTCCCTTTCTGAACTGCCCTGCGTTGAAGAAGTAATCTCAAGCCTCAGTGAGGAAGGGAGGACCGCACTGGCTCCTGACTGGCTCCCTCTCCGAGTTTCCTACAGTGCGTCAGCTGCACTGCGATGGGGTGAATCAGCCGGCAGCGCCATGATGAACGTGACTGGCTGCCAGGTGGGGACAGGAATGGCCCAGTGCCAGCCGGGCTGTAACTGCTTGTTTGAGGAGGGCATAGGGGTGCAGAGGAGGGCAGGGGAGGTGTGCACTGTTGCTTTCTTTTGGATGCAAACAGCTGCACAGTGCTATCTAGAAATTAAGAGGTCCAAGTTTCATACTTTTAATTTGCTACCAATTCCCCCCTTTGGTAAAGCAAGTGGCTGTAACCTCTGTGTGCCTCAGTCTCCTCAACTGCCCAGTGGATGTGTAAATAAATGCCGTCGCGTCGCGGTGTGGGGAGGTTTCGCAGTCACAAAGTTGCAACTGCGTCTGGACGTTGTTATTTCACTTCTGGGGAGAATAAGGCTCTAAAAGAACAAGACAGCCCAGACAGGCTGTTTGTGTGTTTTTCCCATCAGTCCTGGGACTTCCCCAGGGCTCTGAGACCAGCCGTCTGCAGGCTCTTCCGAGTGCAGGTCAGTTCCTTGGACCTACTGTGTGCTAGGCCCGGGGATACGCTATGGAACCCTCTCCAGAGCCCCACAAGATCTAGCTTATTTTGACCCTTATGTTACGGAGGGAAAACAGAGGCTCACAGAGAGGAAATAAGTCATCAAAGGTGACCCCTGGCAGTGAGGGGCTGGCCGGTAAATTTAGCCAGGCTCTCAGCTGTTGCAGCACTTGCCCTCTCTGGGAGCCTGAGGAGGAAAGCTCCTGTGGGCTGCCCCAGGTCCCCCGCCTTCCTACTCCAGAGACCCCCGAAAACAATACGTGGGAATTAAAAGAAGTGGATCCCTGCCTGCCCCCGCCCCCCGACATAAATCGTCTTTGAAAATGTAAAACATTAGAAATAATAATAGTCACAATTTTTCAAGGATTATGTGCCAGTCATTTCCTCCTTCATATTCCCAATAAATCTTTGAGGGAAGCACTGACATTACCCCCATTTTACAAGTAGGGAAACTGAGACTTGGAAAGGCGAAGTAATACACCCAAAGACACACAGCCAGCAGATCTGTCTCTAAAACCTGTGCTCTAACTACCACACATCACCGTTGGCCTCACTCATCGTTCTTTGCTTCATTCATTTATTAAATATTTATAGCCCTGGCTGGTGTGGCTCAGTGGATTGAGTGAGGCCTGAGAACCAAAAGGTTGTGGGTTCAAGTCCCAGTCAGGGCACATGCCTGGGTTGCAGGCCAGGTCCCCAGTGGGGGATATACAAGAGGCAACCACACATTGATGTTTCTCTCCCTCTCTTTCTCCTTCCCTTCCCCTCTCTCTAAAAATAAATAAATACAATCTTTAAAGAAATACTTATAGCCTCTTTCTTGTGCTAAGTATTGGGCTGGCCAAAAAGTTTGTTCCGTTTTTTTCCATAAGATGGCTCCACTAGCGCTCGGTTGTCTTTAACTGCATTTGAAACAATTTTGTTACAGATTGTATTGTGACAGCAGTCATATCAGCATGCATTTAAAAAAAACTTATCATCCCTGGTGGGTGTGGCTCAGTGGACTGAGCTCTGGCCTGTGAACCGAAAGGTTGCCGGTTCCATTCCTGGTCAGGCACATGCCTGGGTAGCAGGCCAGATCCCAGTTAGGGGCATGAGGGAGGCAACTCATTGATGTATATTTCTCGTGCATTGATGTTTCTCTCCCTCTTTTCCTCCCTCTCTTCACCTCTCTCTAAAAATCTTTTTAAAAAATCTTTTTTTTAATCTTTTTTTTAAAAAACAGAAAAATTGGTGAATTTTTGTGCACCCATTTTAGTACTGAAGATGGAAGAAAAGAAGCCACATTTTCAGCGTGTTTGCTTTGTTATTTCAAGAAAGGTAAAAACACAACAGAAGTACAAAAAGAGATTTGTGCAGTGTATGGAGAAGGTGCTGTGACTGATCAAATGTGTCAGAAGTGGTTTGCGAAGTTTCACGCTGGAGATTTCTTGCTGGATGATGCTCCATCATCGGGGCAGACCAGCCGAAATTGATTGTGATCAAATCGAGACATCAGTCGAGACAATGTCATGCCACACGGGAGAGAGCTGACATACTCAAAATATCTAAATCAATAAAGTTCCTCATGAAAATGAAAGATGTGTCTTTTATTTTACAGAAAAACCATATGGACTTTTTGGCCAACCCATAACTAGCTGGAAGAGGGAAGTCAGAAATGCCTGAGTCCAGGCCCCAAGGAAGTCATTATCTAGGGAAAGACATAGCTCAAATTATTGTAAATTATGTTTTTTAAGATTTTTATTTATTTTTTTAGAGAGAGGGGAAGGGAGGGAGAAAGAGAGGGAGAGAAACATCAATGTGTGGTTGCTTCTCACATGCCCCCAACCAGGAACCTGGCCTGCAACCCAGGCATGTGCCCTGACTAGGAATTGAAACTGCTACCTTTCTGTTTGCAAGATGATGCCCCACCCACTGAGCCACATCAGCCAAGGTTTTGATTATTTTTTTAATGGAGGTGCTAGAACTCAAACCTAGTACCTGTGTGATCTTGGGCAAATTCACTTCTCTGAATCTCAGCGCTCCCTTTTAGAAAAAGGAGAGAAAAAATACTCAATAGTTTTTGTGGGGATTAAATTAAGTAATATTGTTTTCATTCATTCAACAAATAAATACTGAGTCTCAAAGTGTGCCAGATACTGTTTTTTGTTTGTTTGTTTGTTTGTTTGTTTTTTGGGGGGGGGTGGGTGCTGGGGATGCTAGCTAGTAGAAGCAGAGAGCAGACATTCCCTTGGAACTATGCGAGATTTAAGTAAAACATATTTGTTTTAATTGAAGCATAATGTACATACAGAAAAATACAAAAATTAGAAGTGTACAGCTCAATGAATTTTGACAAAGCGAACACACCCGTGCAACCAGCACTCTGATTGCAAACCATTACCCGTAGGGGCAGGGTTAGGGTGTGGGAAGTGAGGCACTCACCCCCCAGTAAGATCTAAGGGGGAATGCCAAAAGCTCAGTCATCAAGATAAATAATGTTTTTCATGCAATATTTTCTAAGGTTCAAAATTAATGCAAAAAGAAAAACCCATGATGACAAAATACCAAAATTTTGAAAAATGACAGGATTAGTAAGCACCCTGTTGAGTCATGTTAAAGCTGGGGCAAGGGGGAAGGGGAAAAAATCAGTGATTTGGTGGATAGAGGAACCATCTGTGGGGTGAGGGCTGGAAGGGATAGGAGAAGATGATGTGTTTAGATTTAAACATGGGGAGTGCCAGGGACCTGTGGGACAGGCAGAGGACAGACAAGCCTGGTGCTCAAGAGAGAAGAGAGGAGGGGTCTGGTCCTTCACCGACCCCAGTATCAGCGAGGGGGGAGGGGCTGATGAGAGAGCTTGCAGAGGGGGACACAAAAGGATAAAGAAGGAAAGCCAGGAAATTCTCTGGAAGCAGGTGGTTTGAATGGGTGTACAAATGAGAATGAAAATATTAAACACACACCCACACACAAACTATTCCGCTTGGCCCATCAGGCCTTCCTAAAGTCCAGCACCATTTTTACCTGTAGCCTGGGAGGATTTGAGTTGCAAAACATCTCATGGATTTGGGACTCCCGAGTCCCAACCCCTGGCAGCCCTCCTCCCTTGCATCAGCTGCAATTGACTCAGCAAGCCTTCTCTCCTGACTGCCAGGGTCACTTGCCTTTAAAAGGCTAAAATAAAATAAAAAAGCCTTTTCCCTGGTGGCTTACTCACTGATGACTCGGGAGCCGCTAGGACCCTGCTCAGCACTGCCGCCGGCGGCCGGAGCCCTTGTGCGTGCTGTTTGGCACGCACTAACCAGCATCTGCCTGGCCACCTGGAACCGTTCTGCCAGTCTCAGAAAGCTCTTTTCCTCCAAGTGGCTTGAGCTGGAATTGCTTGAAATTAGACCCAAAAGAGTTCCAAATTACTTCCTGGGCTAAAGGCAGTCTCTGAAAACAAAGCTGCCAGTGTGAGCGCAGCTTGGGAAGGGGGCCACTTGGTCCCTCCGAGCTCAACGCTAGGGCTCCCCAGCCCTCTTCACACCTCTTTAAAGCCGCTGGGTAGGGTGGACTCGAGGGCAGGCTGAGATGTCCTCAGATCCTTCCTCCGCTCAGAAGGCCTCCACTGGCTCTCCATCGCCCACTAACTCCTATATCTGGTATTTGAGGGCCTTTGTGACCCACCTCTTCAGTCAAATTTCTCTCACTCAAATTTCCCCTATCTTCACCTCCTCTCTCCCAACCCCCAACACTCCAGCCACGGGGGGCTACTTTGCCTGGCTCTCTCTGGCTTAAGCTGTCCCCTTCATGACCCACTTCCAGGAATTTATCTGCTCACACTCTCTCCTCCCTCTCCCCTCCCCAACCTTCCAGGCTCAGATGCTACTCCCTTAGGTATTCTCTCTGGTTGGAGTTAAATCCTACTTCGTAGGTCTCAGCCACCCCGAAAATAGACTGGCCCACTGGATAATCTAATCTCTGATCCAGGATCAATAGCTTCTGATGAACGTGCCTCTAAATAGTAGCCTCTAGGGGTCATAAAACTTTTACAGCAAAAATTTCTAGAAATGGAATTTCAACCAGGTAATGGGGGTCTGCTTGGGCAGGTATGGTGTGGCGGGGGGCAAAGGTAAAGCTGTTTGGCCACTCCGCTTTGTCTTCATGGGCCACTAAGACCACAGGAAGGGGATTTGAATTAGTACCATTTCTTTCGATACACTTTAATCATACATACCCATTTCTCCTCAGGCCGACCCAGGAGGGGATTATTATACACATTATACAAATGTGGGTCTTTTTTTTTTTTTTTAAGATTTTATTTATTTATTTTTAGAGAGAGGGAAAGGCAGGGAGAGAAACGTCGGTTGGTTGCCTCTCACACGCCCCCTACTGGGGACTTGGCCTGCAACCCAGGCATGTGCCCTGATGGGGAACGGGCCTGGCAAACTTGCAGTTCGCTGGACCACACCTAACCCCTGGAGCCACACCAGTCACAGCGAAAATGTGGATCTTGAGGCTCAGAGAGAGAAGGGATTTGCTCAGGGATGTTTGGCAAGTAAATAGCGGAGCTGGGATTCAGTAGTCTGAATCCAGGGCTCCACCACCAGCCTCTGAGTGGAGTCTAGACAGTCTTTCTTCCCTTCAGCAACGACTGTCTGCCTGTCTTGTCTTTGCCCATGTTATTCACTCTGCCAAGAATGTGCTTCACTCCGATCCACCTGGTGAACTCATATTCAGCCTTCTAAACCCTGCTGAACATACCCCTCCCCCTTCCCTGAAGCTCTTTACTCCGTCGAGAGGGATTTTGCTCTTGCGCACGTCCTTATTCCTGTACCCTCAACTCAGTGTTGTTATGCACCTCCCCTCTTGCATCGTCTCTACTCTGGGGGCTCCAAGAGGCTAGCATCAGGCTCAACATGCCTCGGTCCCTAGGGAAGAGGCCAGCACAGGGCCAGTCTGGAGAAGGAAAGGATGCGTGATCGTGAGGGAGACCCATGAGCTGAGTAGGGTATCACCACAGCTGGGAAGAGGCATACACGGTAGACTAGACACTGTGAGCAGGAAGGTAGCGAAACCCAAAAGGCATTCAAGGAAAGGCTGGAAGAGTTGGCTGGAGCCCTGGCCAGGTGGCTTAGTTGGTTAGAGCGTCCCCCCCATACTCCAAGGGGGCTCGATCCCTGGTCAGGGCGCATGAGAGAAACAACCAATGAATGCATAAATAAGTGGAACAAATCAATGTTTTTCTCTCTCCCTTCCTCTAAAATCAATTTTTAAAACAGATAAAGTATTTTTTTAAAAACCTGGCAGGAAACAGACTAACTGCTCATTTGTTCATTCATTCCTGCCTGCCTTCACTCCTTAACCCACGCATCTCAGCTACACAGCGGGCCCTCACCCCGGCCCCCTTCCCGCGCAGTCCCGCCTCTGACGTGTCAAGCCACGCCCTGGTTCTGAGCCCCTCACCCCTCCTCCAACACACACACACTACTAGCGCCAGCCAGTGGCTGGGGTCCTATAAACCGTAGAGGTAGCCTTGTGGAGCGTGGAGACTGCGGATCCTGGGAGCAAGAAGAGCCTCGCCCGCAAGTCGGAGTCTGGGGACCTGAGCCGCCCGCCCGGGCACCGGTTGAAGCCAGAGCCTCCGGCGCAGAAAGCACGGTCATGGATCCCAGCAGCAAGGTAGGCAGCGGAGCTGGGAAACTCCGGCGGCCCGGCCGCGCTGCTCACCCGGGGCGGGCGACGCGCGTCTGAGGGTCTGGGCGCCGGCCTAGAGCGCAGGACTTGGGGGACCCAGGGGTGGCAGAGGGGTGGCACGGACTCGCGATTTGGCGGGTGCGAACGCGCCGCCAGCGGAGCTGGCGCGAGCTCTGAGTGTCTGGCTTCCGGGGCCCCGGCAACCAGGGCCGGTGTTTCACGGTCTCCAGCGCGCGGACTCCTCCTGGGTTCATCCATTGGCTGAGGCGGCCGAGCCCCCGGCCCGGCCTGGCCCGGCCCCAGCTGCGTGCGGAGGAGGCGGGACCCTCGGCCGGCCACGCACCGCCGCTCCCCTTTCCGGGGCGCCGCACCACGCGCGGCCTCGTGTTTGCCTTTAATGCGGGGGGTACTTTATCGAAGCCGGGAATCCAGTTCCAGGGTGCCTGCCTGGCCCTTTCCAGGCGCGGAGGGAAAGAAGACGGCCTCTGTGGCCCTTCTTTTCCGGTGGCGCAGGCCTCAAAGCTTTAGCCAAGTTCAGGGGAGATGTGCTCGGAGGTGGCACGTTTCCTTCTGGGCGGGGGCTTGTGAGAGCACCACAGGGGCCGCCGCCGCGAGCCCGATGGGACCGGGGACCGGGAAGGGACCTCCGGCTGGAGTGGAACCGGAGGCGGGGGACTGGGGACCGGGAAGGGACTTCAGGCTGGAGTGGAACCGGAGGAAGGGGACTGGGAGCCACAGACTTCGTACTCTGAATAGATGATGATTCTTCTCTGGGGGCAAACAACTGCCCAAGTAGGATCTTTTATTTTCAACTGTACAGAGTTTGTCCTGCAGTGAATCTTGTCTTTCCCAGAATATGTATTGAGCCCCTCCTGTGTGCGAAGCTCCCATCTTCCCCCTTGTATAGAATATTTTCAAGTCACTTTTTTCTCTTTGGAACGCTCCCTCTTATCCTCGTAAATGTCCCCGTCTCCTTGGCTGGGAAGACTCGAGGATGCCTTTTTTTTTTTTTTTGACCTGGAACGCTGGGGTAGGACCAAGCTGTGCGCTGCCCCTTCCTGTGGGCTGTGGAGTTGTGCGGGGGTGGCGGGTGGCGGGCTAACCAGGGTCTTGGCTGAGCAGAGGGGTACCTAACATTGACACCGAACTGTACCGTCAGCGAGAAAAGGCTCCTTCGTACTTGCTGAATCGTGACTACTTGCTTGCCTCATGCCGCCCCGGGGAACACATTTCCTAACACTCGTAGCTTAGCCATTATGCTGGAATATAACAAAATAAAAAAACCAAATGAGAAGTGCTGGGGGTAAGGGCTTGAGACCCCAACATCCAGATACTTGCTGTGTTATCTCCGTGCCCTGGTCGGCAGGCCACTTACCCTCTCTGGGCCTCGGTTTCTCCATGTGTAAAAGACAGTTAAGTTGCCACTTACCCTCTCTGGGCCTCGGTTTCTCCATGTGTAAAAGACAGTTAAGTTGCCACTTACCCTCTCTGGGCCTCGGTTTCTCCATGTGTAAAAGACAGTTAAGTTTTTTACTTTCTCAAGGGTAAGAACCACCTGTTCAGCATGTGATGCAGGGCGTGGGTGTTTATTTGTGGAGTGGGTAAGTGAACATTCCGCGTGGAGATAAAATACTCTTACAGCTTACTAGGCTCTTGGCTAAAATGCTTTTCAGTATCACTACGAGTCCATGGGCCTGGAGACTCACGTAAGGGAAGAAACTTTCCTAATGTCACAAAGCTAGTAAGTCTAGTAAGTGGCTGAGATAGATTTGAACCCAGGGCAGTCAGGAAGGACTTCATCATAGCCTTTCTTTTCTTTTTAAAGATTTTATTTATTTATTTTTTTTTAGGGAGAGGGGAAGGAAGGGAGAAAGAGAAACATCCACAGTTGCCCCTCACATGCTCCCAACCAGGGGATCCAGCGAGCAACCCAGGCATGTGCCCCAACCAGTGACCCCCTGGTTTGCAGGACAACGCCCAACCCATGGAGCCACACCAGTCAAGGCCTTTCTTGAAGCTGGGGCTGCTGGAGGATTTTGACTAAATTCAAGGTCTGCCCTTGTACCAGCCGGTTCTCAATGCTGTTGCTGGTGGGTGTTTTTCATGCAGTCACCTCCAAATTTTTGACTGTGTGCCCCATTAGTCATTAATTTTGGAGCATCCCCTTTCAAAGTGGCTTATCTCTATTTGTGAATTCATGTACCTGCACTGTTACACTAGTAGACTTTATGCCTACATAGAAGAAATTTCGGAAAACAAACAGTAGTTACAGTAAAAAATTTACTTTCCTTGTTTGCCGCCCCTTCTGTAGATCATCCTGTGTATGGTCTGGGGTCAACCCCTCCCCGTTGGAGGCTGCTGTTCACGCAAGCGCACAGCCTTTGTGTAGCACGTTACTCTTGACCCGGGGAGTTTGTATTGCTTGCCCGAGGTCTTAAGACCAGGAGTGTCAGGCCCCGAAGTTCCTCCTGCTGTGTTCCTCTTCATCTCCGAGGAACTGGGAATTAGCTCACGGGCCTTCCGTGTGTGTTCCGTGTGCTCCTCTGGAGCTCACTGTGGTGAGTTTGACTGAGCAGGAAGTAGGAGAGGGACGAGTTTGCTCACGCTCCCTCCCGGGCAGTGGGTAAGAGTGAGCCCTGCTCCAGGACCTCTCATCGGGCCCTTCGTGAAGAACTCCCAGCTGCTGGAGCCCCAGGGCCTCTGCCGCTTCTGCCCTCCGGACAAAGAAGAAATCAGAAATCCCGCAGGGTCCCTTGGCCCCTCAGTGGTGCAAAGAGCATAGGCTTCTGAAGTCCTGCAGATGTGGTTTTGAATTCCAGCTTAGCTCGGTTACCTTAGCTGCCAATGATGTCATTTAGTGTCTGATTCACCATTAGAGTGTCTGTAAGAATTCAGAAAGAAATGTGTGTCCTCATAGACATTCCATAAATCTTCCTTGCCTCTTTGGGCTCCCATGATGCATTGCTGTTACCTGGGCCTCAGGTGACCTGGTACCTGGGTGCTGTCAAGAAGTCGCGCATTCTGGTAGTGTGAGCTTTTGGGGATCCCCAGTGTGCGTGGGCCGCAAGTAACACTTGATGGAGGAAATCATTACAGCTCCAGTTCTTCGTTAGGGGCTTGTCAGGTTGTTGCTTTACAGAGGTAGCCCGTGGGTGAGACAGGTGGGTCAGCTGATGTGGCTGCCCTGCGTCTCCTGTGAAGGGGGATATGAGTCACAGTCCAATGAAAGATGCCTTTCCCAAGGTCACACACTGAGCTGTCCCCCTCAGCACTTGTTGCCAGCCTTTCTAGGGTGACATAAGAGGATCAAGGAGAGCCAGGGCAGGAAGGGAACTTCCAGTCCACGGCCCAGCCCTCGATGGGAAAGCCGAGGCCAGAGAAGCACAGAGACGCGTTCAAGATAAGGTGGCCGGCCATAAAATAGCTGAGATGTTCTCCAGTGGAAAAACAGGGGCTTTCTTCTATAGACCCCTGTCCTCTGTGCCCCCTCCCCCAGAATCAGCAGGAATTCCCAGACTTCTAGGACTTTCCAGGCTCTTTTCCGGGTGCAGTGGGCATCTCAAAGTTGGATTGGGCATAACCTGACAACTGAAACCCTTCTGTGAATAGAAACAAAACATGTCCTCACAGAACTATGACCTTGGGAAAGTGGCTTTTCTCAGAGCCTTGGTTTCTTCCCTATAAAATGGAGGTTTGCTGCCCTGTGGTGATGTGGCGAGATGGGCCAGGGGCCCTAAATAGCCTCCAGGGTGGTGGCTATTTTAAGTGCAGAGACCCTTTGTGCGGCCAGTTTGCGTGTGCAAGCAGTGTAAACACCTCCACGATGATCCTTGTGCTGGGCCATTCAGGGAGTCGACCCTGCTTGCCCCAGAGCTGGGTCAGCCCCAAATCCCCCATAATCAGCTTGTAACTTCAGGGAGCTCAGCTCTGCCTGGTGCCTCCTGGTCACAGGGCGCTGGTACCTCGAACTCTGCTCTGGCTCCAGTCCCCCCCCCCCAGGCTGGCAGAGCTAGGGACGCCTGGAACAAAGGGGAAAGTGTGTGCAGCATTGGCTTGGGACCTGCAGCCTCCTCCCTCCCCCGTGTCACTCCTGGGCAAAGAGGTGATAAAGTCACCCCGTTTGGTAACCCCAGGATAGTAGAGCCTGAGAAGGCTCCTTGGTTGGACATACAGCTTCAGAGAGGCTGTGTCCAGGCCTGCAGGCCCAGGCCTGGCCACCAAAACAAACCTCCATTGTTACCTCCCTTGTGGGAGGGGTGGAGTGGAGCCTGAGGCTCAGCTCTCCAGCCACCAGGGCGGGGAAGCTGTAGCTAATGTAAGAATGCTGGGGGGGGCGGGGGGGGGTTCACAGTAACTGAGCGGGGCTCCCAGGTCTTGAACTTGGGCAGAATGGGGACAGTATCCATCCTCTCCAGGACCACCAGCTTTCTGGCTTTGGCCCACTGAGGGTCTCGGCACCCTGGAAGTGGGGAGAGAGAGAGCTCTGGCCAGATCCCAGCTTAAGGAGCCTTTGGCTATGGAGGTCTCTGCTGGATAGGACCTCTCCCCGCACCATCTAGCCCAGAGCTGTCTCCCCGCCCACCTTGGCATTTGGGAGTGGGCTCCCTCAGAAACAACTCTTCCATCTGGCCTCAGGCCAGCCACACCTCCTGTTGGAACTTACTTCCTCAGCTGTGGTAGGAATAATAGTACAAAACTCTCGGGTTGTGGGGTGTTTTATTTAAACCATAGAAGTGATGGAGCCAACTGTGTGGAGAAGTGTACAAAGTGGAAGAGCAAATGTCTTCTCCCGGTTGGAGAGCAAAGGCTGGTGTTGACCCGACCAGACCTCGTCTGGGGTGTGTGTGTGCGCGCGTGCGCGTGTGCGCGAGCGCCGATACATGTGATTGCTGTGTCATCGGACCACACTTCCTACCGAGTTCTTCGCAGCCCTGCCTGGTCCGTCCTGTTCACCCACCTCCCCTCAGAGGTGGATACTTGCAGTGTTTCTCTGCGAGTTCAGGCACCTACCATTATACAAGATCGTTCTCTCCCCCACACACAAAATGCGCATTTTATCCATGGTTTTATACCTTGCTTTTTTCTCCAAATGATCTACCTTGAGGCTCTTTTCCGATCAAGTACATACAGATGTGTTGCATTCTTTCCAACAGCTGCCTCGTGTTCCGTTACAGGCCTGATCACAAAATAGCGCCCATCACTTGCTTTGTACTCTTCACCCACCACCTGACGTGTTTTAGGTATTTATTTTCTATCCCTGCCCTCAACCACAATATCAAGTTCAACAGGAACGCAGGAATTTGCTTTCTGTTGCGGAATCCCCGTTGACTAGGATTAGTGCATTCAGGCATTATCTTTCTTTAGTAATATCATTTATTTTTCTTAGACACCTCTCTTATGGAGAAGTGGAGGTGTTAAAGGGGCTTTTCCAAGGTCACACCAGCAGGGAAGCTGGGACTTACCAGTACTCTTGTTTGCCGAGGACTTGTGTCGGGGACCTTTGCATACATTCCCGTGGTTTTATCAGATTCATTTTTCCGGAGTTGAATTGGTGCCTGTCTCACCACTGAGAGGGCACCTCCTCAGGGGCGTCCTCTTCTCCAGCTGTCCAGGTCCTGACCCAGGGCCCACACACACAGCGCCCGGAGCCAGCCGTCTGCCCCGAACATGCCGTTTTATTTGGAAGGGACACTGTTTTATTTACTTACAATGATCTGGTTTTGCTTGGAAGGCTCTGCATCTCCTGTGCCGTTTTGTGTTGGGTGTGCACACAGCAGTTCAGGGGGCCTGGTGCTCAAAGCAGAGACTGGTAAACTCTCCCTGTAAAGAGCCGAATAGTAACTGGCCTCAGCTTTGTGGGCCATACTGTCCCTGTGCACTGTCCCCACTGGCCACTCGCACTCCGCTCTGTCACTGTCGCACAAAAGCGGTCATAAACAATACATGAACCAACGGGCGTGGCTGTGTCCCAACCAAACTATGTTAGTGCTCATTGAAACAAATGTAACATAATTTTTAAAAAGATTGTATTTATTTATTTTCAGAGAGAGGGAAAGGGAAGGAGAAAGAGAGGGAGAAAAACATCAAGTCGGCCGCCTCTCCCACGCCCCGAACCAGGGACCCGGCCCACAACCCAGTCATGTGCCCTGACGGGGAATCGAATCGGCGACCCGTGAGTGCACAGACCCACGGGCTGGCGCTCAGTCTGCTGAGTGACACCAGCCAGAGCTGAATTTAGTATAACTTTTTAAAGATTTTATTTATTTATTTTTAGAGAAACAAGAAGAGAGGGAGACATAAAGAGAAACATCAATGTGTGGTTGCCTCTTGTGCACCCCCACTGGGGACCCAGCCCATAACCCAGGCATGTGCCCTGACTGGGAATCAAACCGGCGACCCTTTGGTTAGCAAGCCGGCTCACAATCCACTGAGCTACACCAGCCAGGGCTGAATTTAATATTTTTATTTATTACAAAATATTAGTCTTTGCTTTTCAGCTAGTTAAAAAAAAAAAAGTAAAACCCATTCTTAGCTGGCAGGCTGGATTTGGTCCACAGGCCATAGTTTGCCTGCCCTAGCTTGGAACAAAATCCACCCAAGTAGCCAGAAGCTTGGGCCTGTGCTGTCCTGGCTCAGACTGGGCAAGGTCCTGAGTTGCTGAAAGGGAACTTGATGTACACAGAAAGCACCAGGTAGAAACATTGTTTCTTTCAGGGACCAGTACCTGGAAGCCAAGGAGGGAAGACGTGAGCAGAAAGGGCACAGAATTTGGCATCCGAGACCCTAAACTTGAAATTTCACAGAAGCCAAGGGACTTGCCGGCTGGTACCCACTTTTCCTCTCTGAGCCTCCCATTTTTTCATCTGTGGAAGTGGGAGCAGTCTTTTCCGTGTGTTCGTGATACTTAAATCAGCATATGTAAGAAGTCCCTGGCACGGTGCCTAGCCCCTTGCAGGTGATGCTGGTGCTGCAGGTGATGCTGGTGTTGCTGGTGCTGCTAAATTTGGCAGCTCCCTGCTCTCCTCTCTCCTTTAAAGATTGATGAGGCCCTCTGCCTCCAGGGCCACCATAGGGTGCAGGGAGGCCCAGCTAGGCAGACGTCCTGACATCACGGGAAGGCTAGAAGGAAATGGCTTCAAGGGGAGCAAATGCCTGAGGTCCTCTGAGGGTCAGGTGTCAGAGGGATAACCCATTCCTCTTTCTTTGTGGAAGATAAGGTCAGAGAGCCTAACAGTGTAGGAATCCAAAGGACTTCATTCCCAGCACTGGCTCTTGTTTGCTGAGGGTCCTGGGGCCCCTACCTCTGACCTTCCAGCTCCCATCTATCACAGGAGGGTGTTAAAGCAATTCTGCAATTTCTTGGGCTTCTTTTTCAATGCCCAGAACTCTGTTCCGCGTGAACTCTTAGAAATGTATACAAAATAAATAAAAACAGCTATCGTGGATCTGACAAGCCCCTACCCTACCCCTGCCCCACCCTCGTTAGAATGGGGGCAGTGGGGGGCGGGGGCAAGCAGTTACAAAGGCCCTCCTGTCCCATGCTCAGTGCCCCTGGGGAAGCCACTTGGGGAACAGGGATGGAAGCGACTTCTGGACCCTCCTCCCACAGGGAATGACCTGCCTCCAAATGGCAGTAGCCCGCATGCCCTCCCTCTGCCAGTATGACCAAGGGCCTGCTGAAGGCGGAGCCCAGGGCTGGAGGGCTATGCTGAGGAAGGGCACATGGCGAGTCGAAAGGCTGCTGCGGTGCTAGCAATGCTGCGTGGCCCGGCCGCCGTCATCCCGGCATGGGGGAGGAGAGGTCCGAGAAGCTGGCACCTCATCGCTGGCTCCCTGGGGGAGGGAGAGCTCTCAGTGAGGCTCTGCACCCCGACATTAGGTGGTGACGAGGGGTGGGGGGCATGAGATCATTTTCTGTGCTGGGCGCTGAGCCTGGGCATTTGTGGAACCGAGGGTCAGGGTTTCGATTCTTTCGGACTCTTTCCTCTCCAGCCCTGTGGGTAGGGGTGAGGGGTTACTGTTTCCCTACTTTAGGATGAACGCCATTCTGGCAGAACCAGGTACACACAGAGCCAGTTTTGCCCAAAAGTGGAAGTCGGAAGTGGTGGGCCTTTTACAGAGGTTGTGTGCTGTGTCCTGCCCCGGGAGCACTCTAGGCCCCATGCTTAAGGAGTCCCCAGTCTGGTGGGTGAGCAGCAGATCCATATCCCAACTACTTGGATCAAAAGCTGGAGACCGTAGAGGACGCAGCAAGGGCAAAACCATGTGGATGTTCTAGAAGGTAGCCCCATGCCCAAGGGGGCTCAGGTTCTGGGCTCCACATTTCTCCTCCACTCCTGAAAAGCTTTATAAGGAAGCCACAGGTTGTGGGGTTTGTACCCCTTTTCAAAGGCATCACCAACTTGTCCATCAGCCTGGCACCAAAATAAATACATGTCGAATGAATGGCCTTCATCACTGTGCTTTAGTTCCGGGCATAGGGCCGATGGGTGCAGATGGTGCCATGGGGGCCCAGTCAAGGGCAGCTTCCATGAGCCCTGCATGCTCCCTGATGGGCGCTGATGAAGACCTTGACAGCAACTCCAAAGGGAAGGAACTTTTATCCCCATTTCCTATGTGAGGAAACCGAGGCCCAGAGCCAGGCCTACCACATGTCCCGACTCCATGGTGGAGGGAAGCAGCTCACTGACCTTCAGCTTGGGTCTCCTGACTCCAAGTCCAGCAGTGACCAAACAGGGTTTGGTGGGTGCCGGGGGGGGGTGGGCAGTAGGAGTGAGGGTGGGCGACTGGTCACAAGGCCGCGTGCCTACCAAGGAGCAGAGGCCCCTTGGTCTGCCCCTGCGCCTAGCGTCCAGCCACACCGAGCACCTTCTGTTTAACCTGGCTGTATGGGGCCCGTTTTTTCCCCCCTGCATGAATAGTTCTGTTTACCTGGAATGCGGTCTTGCCCCCGATTCCCTACTAGGCAGACTCCCTGCTTGTCCTTCACGGTCCAACTCCAGTGTCACCTCCTGAGAACCCATCTTTGATTGTCTCCAGGTAAAATTATAAGTGTCTCTCCAGGACTCCCACAGGGCCTTTTTCCACGGACTGGTGGAAGCTCAGACCACAGTAGCGTCTGCTCTGGACCAGAAGCCTCTTCCCTGCCATCAGGACTAGGGCCTGTTCACCTGGGCGCTGAGCATGGGTCACTGGGCATTATAGGTCCTGATGCAGCAGACTGCCCGGGTGGTTGTGGCTGTAACTCAGGATGTGGGTAGGCAGGTTTTCTAAAGCAGAGTTTGACCGTGACCTGCCAAATGGCAAAGTCCAGCAGAAGGGGTTGTTCTTGGTTCTAACAGCCCCCACTGCCAGAGGCTATACTGCTCCCCGGGGTCCCAAGGGTGACATCAGAGGCCCAGAGGGACCCCTAGGACATCATAGCCAGAGTGAAACGGGACCTGTAATGATAATAAATAGGGCTCCTTCTCAAAGAGCCCCTGCTGCAGGGGCACAATTTTATCAGAGTACAAATCATCTGTGTTATTTGACATTTTCGTTTAAATTGCTTTGTTCTAAGTAATAGGAAACCGCAGGGCTTGTAAACAACTTTCTTTAGAAAAGGCAATATGCTTGCGTGATTCAAAATTCAAAAACAGGCAAAAGGGTGGAAAAGGAAGCCTCCCTCCCACCCTGCCTCTCCAGCCTCAATCCTCGAAGTCCTTTCTTGTGTGCGCTTTTAAATAAGCAGATGTCTGTACAGCAGGACCTCGGCATTTGTCATTCGTTCGTTCCGAAGAGCGGCCGGCAAGTGACAATTGATGGAGCATTTTCTCTTGCCGGGGCGGCCTTGAGACTCATACAAGTTCTAGCAAGTGCAGCAGGTGGTGAGCAAGCGCCGAGTGCTGTGCACTTTTCGTCATCAGAATGTGACGAGTGTGTGTGACGAATTCCAAAGCCGAGTACTGAGGTGCCGTTGTATTCCAACCCCGCCCCTGCCACCCCCCACCCCCCACCATCCCCTAGCCTTTTGTATTTACTTTTTACACAAAAGGCAGCATACAACACACACTGCTCAGAAGCTCGCTCTTTTTACTTAATATATCTTGGTGTGAGTCCCAAATCAATATGTAAAGAACTTTGTTTTTATATTGCATTGTGTAGTCATGCCATATTTTATTAAATCATAAGTTTGCATTGCTAGTTTTATGTCTATTCTGTTGTGTACTAGAAAAACATTTCTACCTTCCCATTTTTATCGCCCTCTGGACAGCCACAGGACAGCCCCAGGCGAGCTCCTGTGACTCACCAGGGAGAACGCTATCACGGGGCCGGTTCCACAGCCACCGTTTAGCACCCCCTCTGTTGGTGCTCAGTGCCTCTCCACATCCTCTTCTTACTAACTCAGAGGGGAGTCTAGGGATTGGGCTTGGCCAGGGGTCTGTCAGGTGCTCACTACCCACCCAGAACTGACAGCCCTGGATCTGAAGGCTCCCTAGGGAGCTGACAGAAGGGGTACTCTGGGGCACTGGGGCATGCTGTGCAAGAGGGCGGTGGGGAGGGGGTTGAACTGGGCTGTAAAGGACAGGTTTTGAGGGGAGTACCAGCCCACTGTGAAGAAAGCCCCAGCATCTAGGATGTGTCCAAGTGTGGCCAGGAAAGGGCTGGGCGCTGGTGAGACTAAAGGACCCAGTGCTCACCTGACAAAGAACCGCCTCTGGGCTTGTGCACGTGGACTGGCTGAGCCTCCTTCCTCTTTCTCAGCCTCTGTTGTGTAAACCTTGGCTTTCTCAATCGTTGGCCTGACGGCTTCTAGAGGATGAAACAACCACACTAGGAACATGTCTGGTTAAGCCCAGGGCTCTCTGTGAGGGTCTGGGAGTCAGGGCTGCTGCCGGGGCCCGGGGGGAAACTGAGGCCCATAGCAGACATGGCTGAGTGGAGTCTCCCCTCCACAGGTGTGGCTCAGTGTGTGAGCTTCTCAACCCCCCCTCCAGCCCCCAGCCCCGTGCGGCGCCCACCGTGGTTCCCTGGTATCTCCGTTCTGTCATGACCAATCAAGGGCCTGCCTAATGTCACATTTCTTGGCTTCTTTAAGAAGGAAGCAAAGCACCTTGTCACTCAGGGCCCCACCTACCTGCTGCTCTCAGGCCCTCAGCTTCCAGGGGACAGAAATCCACCACCCTTTTCCCCTCCTTGCCTTTGCCCATTGAAAACACCTTGGCCCCACACTCTTACTTGCCACATGTCACTTCTCCAAAGCACTTTCCTGGCTGGTATGTCATCTGTGTCCCAAATAACCCTGCGAGGCTCAAGGTCTGGGCATGGCTGCCACGAGGAGGGACGCTAGGTGGGGAATCTGGGGACCCCAAGCGCCAGCCTGGCCCTCTGCAGACCCCTGAGTGAGCTGGAACTCTTTTTCTGCCTCATCTCTGCCTCGTGGGGCTCAGTTTCCAGCCCTGTGAGTGGAGTGGAGTGGAGCGGAGAGGAGGACCACATGTCCAAGGCTGACCAGCATGAAACAGTTACCATTTGGCAGACCAGCAAACAGCCCTGGGACGAGTGGGAAGACTCGCTGGGCTTTCTGTGATTCAGAGCAAGTAGGCAGGTGGACAGGAATTAGAAGCCAGAAACTGAGTCCAAATTCAGGGCCCTCCCCCCATCTATGCTGCGTCTCCCGTGTAATTTGCACCCCCTGCCCTGCACAGGGGCACTCAGAGTGCGGAGCCACTGGAACCCAGGCCTGGCCCCACCAGGGGAATGAGACCCCAGAGAATGCCAAGGCCTGTCCGTCTCTAGCCAAGACCTATCTGCAGAGAGAGAGAAAGAGAAGACCCCAGGAATGAGTCTGGCCAGCCAAGTGTCTAGAAGTTAGCAGGGCTGGTTGGGGTGCCCCAAGTCACAAAGTGGTCAAGTTTCCTGGGAGGAATGCTGGTACAGAGCCGGGAGTCAGGCAAGGCAACCTGAACAGGGAGCCTGCCAGCCCCAGCCCTGCTCTGTAGTAACCTCGGCCCAGACCTGCCTGTAACAGTGTGTTTTTTTTCTCTGCAGAAGGTGACAGGCCGCCTCATGCTGGCCGTGGGAGGGGCAGTGCTCGGCTCCCTGCAGTTCGGCTACAACACTGGAGTTATCAATGCGCCACAGAAGGTGAGTGTGTGCTTTCCTTGGCCTGTCAACTCTCCCTGCCTCTTAGTGGCAGTCATTTGCCTATGTCAACTCACCGTCTGTTTCAGTACTGATCCTCTCTGGCCCTGAACGGGTCAGAGATTCTTGTCAATGGCCTTAAAATTTGGGGGCTGCAGCCCTGCTTGGGCAGCTCAGTTGGCTGGAGCATCGTTCCATATACCAAAAGGTTGTAGGTTTGATCCCTGGTCAGGGCGCCTACGGGAGGCAGCCAATTGATGTTTCTCACATCGATGTTTCTCTCTCTTTCT
Source organism: Macrotus californicus (assembly GCA_007922815.1). Taxonomy (NCBI): domain Eukaryota; kingdom Metazoa; phylum Chordata; class Mammalia; order Chiroptera; family Phyllostomidae; genus Macrotus; species Macrotus californicus. Next base: position 32,637 of record VMDR010004621.1, read on the forward strand.
ACCTCTTTCTCTCGAAAAATCAACAAACATATCCTCGGGCAAGGATTTTTTAAAAAATTCTTGGAGCTGCAGAATTGTACACGTTCAGGGCCCATGGAAACATGGGGTCTTCATGGGTCACCTTGAGCAACCTCCCCCACAACACAGACATCTGTAATAGTCAAAACAATCGCTAGTATAATTAATGATGCTGCATTTACATGGCACTCTGGGGCCATGGAGGGCTCTCGGGGTGTTTCTCTCCCTTGCTGCTCACCTGCAGCCCCTGCGGCAGGCAGGCAGCGTCCACTGTGCCCCTCCTGCAGGTGGAGGGAGTAGACAGAGAGAAGAAACCTGCCTGGCATCACCCAGCTAGTCAGGGGTGGAGCTGGTATGCAGGACCACGCTGCCTTGGAGCCCTCCCGGCCAGGGGTTCTCCGAGCCTGCGCTCATACCTGTCCACTCACAGCACGTTCCTTACAAGGCACCTTGTTCTAGGTTGAAACTATCTCCTCTCCCTGGAGGCCCTGTGCCAGTCACAACAAAAATGGCTTCTTGCCCTAGGGAACCGCGGGGGTAAAGGTCTGTGCTTGCTTGCTTCTCCCCACGTCACATCCCAGATCTGTCCTCACTTGTTCACTTGAATGTCACGACTAGGAGGGGCCCTGCTGATCCCCTCCAGCCCAGCCCACTTGCTTTAGGGAAGAGAGGAGAAGAAAGGAGGCAGGGAAGGAAACGGTGCTGAGTCCCTCCTCTGTCTACACCAGGCCTTTTGCATATGTTTCTGAGGTTGGGTGGTGATTTCCATTTTACAGACCCGGAAACTGAGGCCCTGAGCAGATGAGAGGGGTGAAATGACGAGTGGGCCCAAGGTCACATAGCTAGTGAACGGTGGAGCCAGAAGCCAAGCTCTTGTTAACACGCCCTCTTCCTGACCAACCTCAGACGGGTTTAAAATGCTCTGTCTTCCCAGGGATGATGAAATGAGTGCACAGCCCTCCCGTCGGGACCACACTCCTTGTCTAGAGCAGATGCTCCTGAGGCTCCCGGGCCTTTTGGGGGGAAATGGGCAGTGCCGGTAGTCAGAGCTGGGCCTGCTCCAAACAGGCGGAGGGTGGCTGTCAGAGCTTCGCCCAGTGCTCGGGGGCAGGTCACTAGGAAGGCCTGGCCTGCTGAGTCATGCTCAGCTGTAGCGGATGTGACAGGACTTTTCCAAGCTCGTCTGAAATGGCGACTGTGGTCCCATGCTTGGAACAGCCCCAAGCCCTGCTTTGCTAAGTGCTCCGAATGGCTCTTGCCAAGGTGTGTGCCTCGGAGCTGGCTGTGCTTGGGAGTCCTGCAGACAGAAAGTCTGTACCAGTGTGGAGGGAGGCTGAGGGCACTTTAGGGTCCCCCGGACACTCCCAGATTCTTATCTAAGTGGTCTGGGCTTCTGTTTGGGCATCAATTTTTTTTTTATTTTTTAGATTTTATTTATTTTTAGAGAGAGGGGAAGGGAGGGAGATAAACATCCATGTGGGAGAGATACATCAATTGGTTGCCTCTTGCACGCCCTCTACTCAGGACCTGGCCTGAAACCCAGGCACGTGCCCTGACTGGGAATCGAACCTGTGACCTTTCAGTTCGTAGGCCAGCACTCAATGCACTGAGCCACACCAGCCAGGGCGGCCATCGAATTTGTAAAGCTCTCCAACTGATTCTAACGTGTGCAGCCCGAGTTGAGAACTGCTGGGTTAAGTGATGTCTGGACTGCGATCACGTAGAGAGTTACTGACAGATCAGGGTACAAGAGGTGTTTCCAGAAACAGAACAGGACACGGTGAGCAGAGGGCCTGGGGGGAAGGGGCAGATAAAGTGCCCGAGGAGAGAGAGTCTGGTGTGTGACTTGGGTGAATGGGAGGAGAGAGAAGGTTGGGAGGCCCCGGGTAAGCCAGAGCCTGCCAGCAAGGGCCTTGCAGGTCAGTTTCATCTATAAAATATCCAGTCACTGGCATGGCATGGGCCAGTCAGAATGGACATGTGGGCACCACCGTGTAAGGGTGAGCTAGGGAGCATGGGCTTCAGAATGAGGACAAAGGGGACCCATTAAAGAGAACAGATAATGATCAGATTTGCACTTTAGGAAAATGATCCAGACATTGCGGTTAGTGGGATGGGTCCTGGACCTGTGAGACCAGAGACAGGGAAACCGGTGACAAAGCCGCTCCTACAATAGGGGGTAGAAAAGCACACACTGAGCAGGAAGGAGGAGCAGGATTTGGTCACCAGACCAGTGTGAGGACAAGAGAGCAGGGTTTAAAAATTCCTTCCAGGTCCTGGCTTGGAAGAGGAGCAGGTATGGGAGGCGCTGATAGGGCCCGCGGCACGTCCGGGAGTGTGATACCGCTGGAGATGCACGGGAAGCACTTGGACTCTTTCTTAGGTGCATAGTGAGCTGCAGAAAAGTTGCGAGCTCATCACTGGTGTCCCAGTAGCGGGACAGGAAGGTGTTCTAGAGAGACTGGAATAAAAAGAGAAGCAAGGGTCAAGCCTCATTGATAGAAGAGGAAGGCCCTTGGCAAGAGGAGAGCTGGCACCTCCCAGCCGGGAGACAAGAACCTCACAGGACAGAGGAAGAATAGAAGCACCTGAGGGCAAGGGTGTTGGTGTGCCTGTCCCTTTTAAGAGGCACCTGGGAAGTCGTAGCTGGAGGAATAGAGTGAAGGAACACCATCAGGGGGCCTGGAGGGTGACCTGGACCAATGAGCTCCATATTTCTGAATGTGAAAGAGCCGGTGGAGAACCTGTGGTGGCGAAGGCTGACTGGGGGGAGCCATACGAGTAGAAACCTCCCTGCAGCGGGCTGAAGAGAGAGGGGAAGCAGGAGAGAGTCTGGACAGCCCTACCAGGAGAGTTGGTGGGGAAGGGAGACAAGAGGGCTGGCTGCTGGAGGGGCTGCCAGGATAAGATTCTTTTTTAATGTGAAGACTTCATTTTTAAACACATAAGGAATCAGACAGAGGAGGAGAGGGTGAGGGGGGGTGGGGAGGGGCTCCTCCAGGAGGAAGATGGTGGAGCAGAGGCAAAGGGGTTACATCTGGCTGGAGGGACTCAGCTGCTCGGAGGTTGAGGATGTGGGCAAACCCAGAATGACGTTCTTGCGTTCTGGGGCCCTCCCATCTAGTCAGAAATGGTGAAGGGTAATACCTTCTGTGGAAGACGGGCGGGGCAGCTGGCCAGGGCATCTAGGAGGCCAGGTGGGCAGCACCAAGGGCCCAGCTGAGCCTGTAAACAGTGCATTTGTGGGCACCCGTCCAAATGTCACTTTGGAAACCAGCCTCTGGGGAGTTGATAGCACACACAGTGAAGTGTACTGGCGTTTCCTGGGGCACGCACTCAGGCCCTCCATCTGTTTACTCGTTTACTCTTGCACTTTACAAACATTTCTCACAAGCCTGGCTGCAGTTCTTCCGACCAGGAGCAGATTAGAAGGGACACATTTAACATGCGAAGAGGGGAGAGGACAACATGAGACAGAAATCAAAGCACAGCTCAGAGCTGCCTGGGCACAGGGATTCGGTTCTTCCAGCTTTTGTTCCACAAACTCACTCAGCAAGTTCATTCATGGGGCTGTACCAGGCAGTGTCCTAAACACTGGGAGGGACATCCTGGTCCTCGGGCAGCCGCCTAACGCAGCGTCTCTGTGGGGCCCTCGCTGTGCTCCAAGGACTCAGCCACCCAGAGGGGTGGGAAAAGCCAGAGTGTAATTAATGGAGCACTTCAAGGTGCCATGGAGCAAAGAGGAAGGAGTGCCTGGTGCTAGGGTGGGGGCATGGGAGAGACAGGAAGGGTTTCTGACGGACTTGGCAGCCACTCTAGACCTTAAAGGGTGAGTCAACCCCAGGAGGAAGGACAGCAGGTGTCCCGGGCAACGGGAACAGCTTGTGCAGAGATGCGGTCGCATGAAATGTGCCACTAACGCGGACTTGCCAGCCGCCCTCACGGATCCTGCCGGCTGCCCTGGTTTGTTGGGAACTTCTCCTGGGGAACCGCGCTGGGCTGACCGCGCTGGCCTGCTTTCCAGAAGAGACTTTGCTCCACTAGTAGTAGGGAGACCAGTTCTGGTCTTAATTACCAGCGGCTTGGTCTCCATAAAATAGGCCCCACAGGGCTTCCTCCTGGAAGTGGTTAATTAATCATAATATCATCTTAAATGTTTACAAAGTAACTCCCCATAAATTATCTCCTCACAGAAGCTTCACAAGGTGGGTGGGGCTGAGATTATAAAGGAGGAAACCGAGGCTAGGTGAGTTCACCAGGACAGGCAGAGAGGCTGAGCCTGAGGTGGACTTCAGGCCACCCTCCCGCTGCCCCGCATTGTGTGGGTGATGGCAACATCCATGTGACTCCTCCGAGCCAGGCCTTGTCTCTCCCTGGAGGAGGGGGGAGGAGGTGGTGAGCCCAGCCACAGAGAGCAAATAGATGAACAAGGGCATCATCCTGGGTGGAGAGAGCTGCCTCTCCCCTTTGCGTAAGGCTGAGTTACCAACACAAGTAACTAAAGCCCGTTTAGAAATCATGAGTTCCTGGCCAAGGGACAGCGTCAGGCATATTTGAGAGTGAGACATCCTCAGAAAGCACACTGCTGAGGCTGGCCCTCTTTGTTTGACAAAGGAGGATCTTGACCTGGAAAGCTGGCAAGGTCTGCCTCTGCCTCGCCCAGGATGACCCACTGGTGAGTGAAAGTACTGGAGGCAGGACCCGACTCCCAGCCCAAGCCCTCTGCCCCCTCACGCTGAGCGCTCTGGGCCACTTCTCCATATCTCTGCCTAGAGCCAATGAGTTCTGGCTCCCCTGACCCCTTCCCCCATCTCCTCTAATACAGACCCCACAGCTTGCTGTGTGTCAGGCATTGTTCTCAGTGCTTCAGAAGTCCTAATTCAACTGCTCCTTATAATCATCCCATTGGGTAGCACTGTAATCCCTGTTTTATGAGGAACTGGGGCACAGAGATGGTAAGCAATTAAACCAAGGACACACAGCGAGTAAGTGGCAAACCTAGGATTTGAATCCAGGGAGCCTGGCCCCAGCCTGCGTCCATGACCACCGTAGAAGCACTGGCAGTTACACCGTAGGTAGACGAGCACCAAAACACCCTTTCACACTCCTACAAGTGCCACCCAGGCGGGTCCCTCCTCCTCTGACTTCCAAGCCGAGTCAAGCTCAGTCATGTGCAGACACCCAACAGTTCACCACACAGTTACACAACCTCTTCGCACCGGCACACCCATTGCAGTGACATCACCCCTCAAGCCCCTCAGACTCGTGGCTTGGTTATTAGTGATGGACTCTTCCTACCCTCAGCCTGTGCTGCAGGGACAGATGAATCAGACTGTCCCCATGTTGAAATTTAGTCTAGAGGGAGCACCTAGCACCCTGCAGTGACTTTCCCAGGGCAGTAATGGACATGTGGGCAGGCCAGTGGGAGCAGAGCAGCGGGAAGGGAGGAGGCGCCTGGCCCATAGAGCAGGGTTTTCTCAACACTAGGCTTTTGGGGCCTGATAATGCTCTGGTGTTGTGGGGTCTGGATCTGTCCTGTATCCTGTGTTACAGGATGTCTAGCAGCATCCCTGGCCTGTGCCCGCTAGATGCCAGTAACACCCCGCCAGTGTGGCAGCCAAAAATGGCTCTGGACATTGCCAGCTGTGCTCTGGGGACCACATTGCCCGTTTGAAAGCTGCTGCAGTAGAGGGGGGGGTGTCTATGAGGAAAGCTTTCCAGAGGAGTGTTAGTGCATCTTCCTGAAAGGCAGTTAGCAGCTCACCAGGGAGGAGGCGAGCGAGCCGCACATAGGAAAACACAGGGGTGGAGTGTCCAGGTAGCATGGGGGAGTTGTCTGGGTGGGGCAGACGCTTCATCCTGATGGTGGCGGGGAGCTGAGAAATGCGAGGAAATAAAGATCCTTCTGTCTGCAGAAGAGACCCTGGAGGCCTGGCACCCGTGAGGCCACAACCAAGGCCTGGCCTGGGTTTGGAGAGAAGCCAAGTCTGGGCTATTCCTGACAAGCAGCCTGGGTGGTCCAATCCTCTGCTGTGGGGTTGGGGCCCAGCTTCTAGCTCTCTGTCTGGTGTGGGGCCCAGGAGACCCAGGGGGCAGGGTTTTCTGCCCAGCCCCACCTGTAGTATCTCCAGCTGAACTACCAGCTGACCCTGGGGTGTGGCTGCGACTTGCCGTGGAGATAGAAGCTCTGGGCTGAGGGCAGTGGGGGGATCAGGGGGAGCCCCAGTTGGGGAGTGGTGGCAGGGAGAAGGCAGGGAACAGGAAAATAGGGGTCAAGTTCAGGCTGAGGGACTAAACTGGACAAGCTGGCCCTTTCCTTCTAGCTGGAGCTCAAAGCTGGGCTGGCTGTTTAACCCCCTTGTCCCCACAGTAATCTCTGTGAGCGAGAAGAGGGTTGAAAGGGAGCTCTTATTCTGTCTCAAGGTGATCTAGGAGACCCAGGTCCTCTGGGCTAGAGGATTGCCTGGAGGGAAGGATGGTGAGACCAGCCAGAGGTTCCAAAACACATACCCTTTCTATTGGTCGTAGTCTAGGATTCTAGATCAAAGGTTGGCAAGCAGCCAAATCTAGCTAGTGGCCTGTTTTTGTATGGCCCATGAGCTAAGAGTGTTTTTAATTTGCCTTTTTAAGGAGTTGGGAGAGGTACTAAGGAGAAAAGTAAGCAACAGAGGCCATATGTGGTCTGCAGACCCTAATATTTTTTATCTAGCCTTTTACATAAAATGTTTTACCAATCCCTGCTCTACATTGTGACTTGTATGCTCCCCGCTGCCAGGGAGCTCACTCCCTGCGAGGTGAGTACTCTTTCCCTCTGAGCCCTGGGAAGCTGTTCTTTGCCCAGCTGAAGTGTGTGCCCTGGGGCTCTGTACACCAAGTAGAATGTGACAGAGCTTTCCCTCATATTCTCTTCCACAGTATAAATTCCTTCGGGTAATGCTTTGTCTTCCTACAATTTGCAAATGGAAAAACCCTGTCCTTAATGCTCCTCTGAAAGTGGTAGGAACGGTGACGTGAGAACAGCTTATTCTGTATACCGGGCAGCGTGCTCTGCCTCCTGCCAGGGCCCCACTGCAGAGAATGCCTGGACATAGAGGAAGTCAGGACTTCCTCTGTAGACAGGCAGACATGTGGTCCTTCACCCACAGTGGCCTGGGCAGTGGGAGCGGAGGGGAGGAGGTGATTCCCAAGGAGTCAGACATGATGCAAGCCTTCCTCCCCGACCCCACGCTCACCCCCGAGAGAACTGCTGGGGTGAAATATAGCTTTTTACTGGAAACCAAGGGATCTCAGCTGCCCAGAGCTGACCTGCTTCTCCATGCTGGCCCCTATGGTGTCACCAAGGGGGTCACTGCCATCTAGCTGAATGAGAGGACAACTGGATAGAGATCCCTAATGGCCCCCAACTCTTGACAATCCCCCCTCAAACTGACAGGACCCTCCCTTTCTCCCCAGAACACACACACACACAGACCTTCGGCAGGGTAGAGAGGCTGGGAATGAGGAGGGACGGGGAGCCTGTGCCCTGTTGGGGGGAAAGTAACTGTGAGAAGAGGAATTGGCTTCAGGGGACGGGAGGAGTCCGGAGTGGAGTCCCAGAGAGACCCAGGGTGGGCACTGAGCAAATAGAGTAGGACAAATTAGGAGGCAGAATTGACAGGACCTGGTGACTGATGGGATGGAGGGCATGGCAGGAGCAAGGGTATCTGCCAGGCTTGTGACGACCACGTGGGAAGGGAGCATGTGAGGCTGGGAGCCTTCGGCAGGAGGTTGTGCCAGGCCTCTCCTCAAACAGCAGCCAGACCAAAGAGGTTGCCCGGGAACCTTGTTGTGGAGATTGGGTATGTGGGATCCTTTTAGGGGAGGAGTAAGCAGGTTCTTCCCTCAGGGGCACCCAGCCACTGCTAGTATGGATGTGGAGGCCAGTAAGTGGGTGGAAGCAATGACCCCACGTAGGGTTCTTCTGATTCTCCAGGGGTCCCCCTGCCTTTCCTGGGCCAGGACCAGCTTTGAGCCCCCCATGGGGTATGGACCCTCAGGGGCAAGAGGACACAGAGCTCCCACACCAGCATCAGGAATGGAAAGCCAGGCATAGCCTCCTCCCAGAAATTGCAGATGTCAGATCAAGAGGCAGGAGAATCCACTGCACAGCCTCCACATGGCCAGGAAGTGCTGCTGGCGGGTAGAGAGGAGGAGCCTGGGTAGAGTGGAGGGGCCTCGCTGCTCACCCCTCCCAACCCCATGAGGTGGTCTGAGTAGCAGAGGAGCTCATGAGCCAGAGAGGAGCCAGCCCTGTGCTTGGTGCCTCTGACTTGTCACCACAAGCAGGAGACTTAACTAAGAGCTCCAGTAACACATGCACACATGGTCCTCAACATCGCCAGCCAGCCCCAAGAAGAGGTTGAAAGACCTGAACTGCCCGCACTGAAACCTCAGTCTACGTCCCTCACCTCGTCCTAGGTAGTAAGCCCTTACTCAGCATTCACCTACTGACTCGTTCTTTGCACACAATTCAGACAAGTTCCATTAGCTGACTTCTTGGCAACATTTTAAACAATAATGTGGAGAGTTCTGTGGACAAGCATTTGAGCCACAGGAAGACTCTGAGAACAGCAGAATGCAAACTTAATTAAAAGCCCTCTGGGGCCAACACTTCTTCTTGCCCCTGTAAAGAGCCCCAAGGACAGCGGTGCCCTGCAGCCCTGCCTATAGTTCTAATTGCTAAGGACAGCAAAGTGAGCGTGACAGGAGGGAGAAAGATTTCCATCCAAAGGAAGACGGGTCAGGAAAGTTTGGGGCCTCAGAGGGGTGAGTGTCATTTACCTGGACAGTTTCCTTATCCAGGACAGCTTATTGTCGTCAGCCTGATGACTGGAGCATCACTCTTCCCACCCAGTCCTCTGGGGCTGGTTTTGTCTCTTGAAGAACAGAAGCACTTAGTGGTTGGTTGGTTGGTTGGTTGGTTGAAATCTGCCTTCCAGAAGGAGAGTTCAAGGCCCTTTCTTCACTGACTCCTTCCTTTACTCACGAGGCATCCCTAACACCAGCTCTGGGACAGGCCCTGGTGTGAATCCATGAGGTCTCTGTCCTCTGGGAGGACAGACTCCTGGGACCCTTTGGACTGGATCTCAAAAGGTTTTACTGTGGGAAGGCAGGGTGGGCCCTCCAGGTGGAGTTACCTTAGAGGGTGGAGAAAAGGTGTGTGGGGCGAAGGGAAAGGCTGGATGATGTCTGGCAGGAACCTTGACTTTGAGTTATGGAGCGCAGGCTTGGTTGGACTTTGTCAGTGGTCTGCACTTCCCTCTGGTCAGTGCTGGAACGTGGCGGGGGTCCCGTGACTCAGCGATGGTGCCAGTGTCGGCGCCATAAGGGTGTTTCATCAGTTCCCTGAAGCACTACGAAGTAGATATCTTTAATGCCATTTGAAATGAGATCGCTAGCCCTTGAGCACACTGCAGATAGGTAGAACTGGGATCCGAACTTGGTTTTGTGCAGTGCCTCGCCCTTGCAGTGCCTGGCTCCCTGTGAGACAAGAAGTAGATCACTAGGGCTGCCTCTCCCCTCTCCCCACTTCCCCATGCCCTCCTTATCTTAACTCCCTAGAGCCCAGCCTCCATCAGGTGTCCCCAGACCTGGGACAGATAATGGCAGCAGGGCAGGGAAAAGTTGCTTAGTGGCCAAGGATCCACTGTAACAGTGGGGCCAGGCCCAGCATACTCAGTGGGCATTCCTGGGACCATAGGCCTCAGTTTCCCCTTTGGCAGTTTTGCCTACCCACCCCTCTTCTGGGAGGGCTGGGGAGGGCCAAGAGCAGGGCCAGTGGAGGTTGCGTAAAGGGTGCATGCTGCTGTGTGTCCATGAGCTTGCAGCGTGAGTGTGGGAGGGGTGCTGGGACGGGCATGGAGTTGAGTTTGAGCTGCAGGTGGTGAGGGGTGGAGGGGTGTGCAGGTTGTGACTGGCTGAAGCCAGGAGTGTTCAGATGGTGTGAGCATGAATCTGTGTGTACACAGGAAGCTGTTTCTGGGTCTGAGCCCAGCTGCAGTTGTGGCTGGGTGGGTCTGGCCAGTCCCATGCACTGGGTGTGTAACTGCCAGGAGAACCTGTACCTCCTGCCTGTCACATTCCTGGGATCCAGCCAGGACCCCCCACCCCCTGGGAAGAGGCGGGGCTGGCAGGCAGGCTTGTGCTGGGACAGATGGCTCCAATTCGCAGAATTGCTTCCTCGTCCTAGCCCTTCCTGTATTTCCCAGCTGGGCACCTGGGAGGTGGGAGGAGGCTGTACACAGGCCCTTCAAGGTGGGATCGCCAGGCCAGCCACAGTAGCTGAGCCTGGGAGACAGTGGCAGTGTGAGCGTCAGGAGCATGGCTTGTATGTGAGCTGGTCGGTCACACAGACAGGCTCTGAGTGCAGGGACAGCGAACCTGCTCTTCCCTTCCTCCCAGGGCCTTGGAATGGCAGAACCTGTCTGTCCGGCTATACTTCCTTCCCGGCAGGGGTTGGAAGAGGACAATGGGGCCTTAGGTACCTTGAAGAGAAAAGGGGCAAGTGAGAACGAGCAATTTCTCTCAACCTCTCTAAGCTGGAGCTTCCACCACTGGTCACTTGCCATCGTCCCCAGGATGTGCTGTTGAGCTTATAAAACCACACAGGGCCCTGGAAACCACTGGGGAAACTGAGCCCCATGAAGCGGGGGACTTGACTCAAGAATATGCAGTGAATGTGGGGCCTGCCAGGTACTGGGTCCCCTCCAGCATCCCATGGTAAAATGGCCCCCCTTGAGGGGCAAGTGCCAGAGGGAAAGAACCCCTGGGTCCTGGCCTCACCCACTAGGCTGCTTCTCCCCCTGTAGGTGATTGAGGAGTTCTACAACGAGACGTGGATTCACCGCTACGGGGAGGGCATCTTGCCTGCCACACTCACCACGCTCTGGTCCCTCTCTGTGGCCATCTTCTCCATAGGGGGCATGATTGGCTCCTTCTCTGTGGGCCTTTTTGTAAACCGCTTTGGCCGGTAAGCAGAGGGGTCCTGGCCCCACCCAGGGAGTCCCAGATGGGTGTGGGGGTTGGGGGAGATGTCCTGTTCCAGGGTATTCCCTATGACCAAGTCCCTGGGGAGTCCCTGGGGGAATCAAAGGACCCACCTGACCTGTGACCCCATCCCCAGGCGCAACTCAATGCTGATGATAAATGTGCTGGCCTTCGTGTCCTCTGTGCTCATGGGCTTCTCAAAACTGGGCAAGTCCTTTGAGATGCTGATCCTGGGCCGCTTCATCATCGGCGTATACTGCGGCCTGACCACGGGCTTCGTGCCCATGTATGTGGGAGAGGTGTCCCCGACGGCCCTGCGAGGGGCACTGGGCACCCTGCACCAGCTGGGCATTGTCGTTGGCATCCTCATCGCCCAGGTGAGTGAGGCAGCGTCTGCTCCCCCAATATAGTCCCTACCCCACAGCTTCAGTGGCTTTCGTGGGTGTGAGCAGACAGCACCCGACTAGACCTCTTTCCCAGCCTTCCACAGCCCTGCCTTATGGGACACAGCCTAGCATAGGTCCCTGAGAACACGCCACCATTCAGCAGTTCCCCTGTGAACTCCGTGGCAGGAGAGCCGGTCCATCCAGCCCACTCAGCCTTTCTTCTCATCTGGCGTGCAGCCGTGGGCACGCAGCCACAGGCACGCCCACTGGTTCCTCCACGTGCTGGGCTCTCTGATGCCTCTAGGCCTTTATATCTTCACATAGCTCCCCTCCCTCCAGAGGGCTTCCCTTTTCTTGCCCCTAAAAGCATCCTGTGGCAGGGTGGCAGACCCCATACCCTGTGCCATTTGTCTTCCCACCAGTGCCAGGAAGCGGGTTCCCCTTTCCCCATCTTCCACACGAGGGAACTGAGGTCCGAGAAGTTAAAGCCTCATGTCAGTGGTAGAGCCTCAGAACAGGAGCCCCTTTCCTAAAGCAGCAGCGGACATAGAGCTAGCCAAGGCCACTGGGTGCCGTGGGGCCAGGGCCGGGAGCTCACAGCTGCTTCCTCCCACCCTGCTTCCCCCAGGTGTTCGGCCTGGACTCCATCATGGGCAACAAGGATCTGTGGCCCCTGCTGCTGAGCATCATCTTCATCCCGGCTGTGCTGCAGTGCATCCTGCTGCCCTTGTGCCCCGAGAGCCCCCGCTTCCTGCTCATCAACCGCAATGAGGAGAACCGAGCCAAGAGTGGTACGGGCAGGGCTCTGCCCTCCTCCCCACCCCTGGCCCTGGCCTTCTTCCCTTTCTGAGCCACCCCCACCTTTCCTCCGGTCCCCCCAGTGCTGAAGAAGCTTCGAGGGACAGCGGATGTGACCCACGACCTGCAGGAGATGAAGGAGGAGAGTCGGCAGATGATGCGGGAGAAGAAGGTCACCATCCTGGAGCTGTTCCGCTCACCCACCTACCGCCAGCCCATCCTTATCGCCGTGGTGCTGCAGCTGTCCCAACAGCTGTCGGGCATCAACGCTGTGAGTGCCCCTCACCCACCCTTTCTGTGGTCCCAGCCAAACCCTGTGGTCAAGCACATGCTGTGAATAGAACCCAGTCTTAAAATAACAAACAAGCCCCTACCGAAGGAGAAGCTTTGCTTCAGAACCAAACTTCTGCAGCATCCCCTTCGCGCTTTCCTCTCCCCATGTCCCGTAGGTTTTCTATTATTCCACAAGCATCTTCAAGAAGGCGGGAGTGCAGCAGCCTGTGTACGCCACCATCGGCGCTGGCATCGTCAACACAGCCTTCACGGTCGTGTCGGTGAGTCTCTGCGTCCTTGCCCGCCACCATCAACAGCCAGGGTCCAGCTTAGGACTTCAGGGCCTCCTGACTGAATGGCAGCATTTACTGTGAGCCAGGCCTGTGTCGTATACTCCTGAAGTGCTATGTTATTTTATCCTCGACTTGTCAAGTTCATGACCGATATCAGAGTTGATAGCACTGATGCTCAGAGAAGTGTGATGGTTTGCCCAGGGTCACAGTCGGGATGTTCAGCGTCTGGCTCTCTAGGCCAGCTCCCTTTCCCTCACGCCCTGTGTGGGCCCCAGGCCAACCTGGGGCAGGCCTCTGGGTGGGGGTGGGGGTTCAGAGGGGCACCAGGTGGGGGCGACACTGACATTCTCTCTACCCACAGCTGTTTGTGGTGGAACGAGCTGGCCGGCGGACGCTGCACCTCATTGGCCTGGCGGGCATGGCAGCCTGTGCTGTGCTCATGACCATCGCGCTGGCCTTACTGGTGAGTGGCCACTCTGTGAGGGTGAGACGGCGGCGGGGGGCGGTGCGCTGGAGCTCACATGGGCTTTGGATCCCGAAGTGCCTGTCTCAGGCCCAGCCTGGCCACCAACACCCAGAGGCCAGGAGTGCTGCTGTCCCCAGGTCTGCACTTTCCCTAACCACACCCTGCCAGCACGGTGCTTTCTCACTACAGCACCGCCGGCCTCAGGCCCCAAATTCTCTCTCCTACGGAGGTGCTTTGCCCAGTACTAATCCTTTCAAAGCTTCATCTATAGTCTCAATTCATCTCTAGAACACCCTAGAAGGTGTGGCCCTCCTCACCATACAAACAGGAACATGTCTGATCTCACTCAGTTCTCATAGCTCAGTGTAGTTCAGGTAGTAGTTCCATTTCACAGGTGAGGAAACCTAGTCCTGTGAGGTTACCAATGCAACATTGACCTCAGGTCTCCTGGCCCCACACCTGTGACTGTAACTTCTGATAACCCTGCCAGGCACCTCGCACGTGAGAACATTCATGAGGAAAGCACCAGTACACTAATTTTACAGCTGAACCAAGGCTTAAAAAGTCCTATGATTGCTGAGAGGTCCAGCACACAGTAAGTGATGAGTGGCAGATCTGGGATCTGAGCCAAAGCCCCTAACCTCTTCTGTGCCTCCTCAAGGGGAATGATTATATATAGAACCACATGTCTGAGGCCTATGCTGGGCTGGCCCTGAGCTGCGTGCCTTACAAGGCTTCTAACAATGTTCTTCCACATTCTCCTGCTGCAGCCAGACTGGTTCGCACGAAGAGCCGGGGACTGCAGGGACCTCATCTTAGCAGCGCCTGCATGCACACCACATGTCCATTCCCAGATGGTAGACCAGAGCTCACAACCACCATGCAGGGTGTAAATCATTTTGTTCACATGAGAAAACTAAGACCTAAGGCTACCCAAGTGACACTGCAGATCCAGGATGAGCCCCAGGCCTCCTGCTGTCCAACCCAGAGCTCTGCCCCTGCCCGGGCTGCCTCTGCACTGTCTTCTCTGAGGTTCCAATCTAACTTTCCTTTTCTCTCTCGCCCTCAACAGGACCAGGTGGCCCAGATATCCTACCTGAGCCTTGTGGCCATCTTTGGCTTTGTGGCCTTCTTTGAAATTGGCCCTGGCCCCATCCCATGGTTCATCGTGGCTGAACTCTTCAGCCAGGGTCCTCGCCCAGCTGCCATTGCCGTTGCTGGCTTCTCCAACTGGACCTCAAATTTCATTGTGGGCATGTGCTTCCAGTATGTGGAGGTAAGAGAACCCCCATTGTCTCTACATGCGCCATTTCTCGCCTGCCAAGTGCTTTTCCAGGTGTTCCCATTGGAATGAGGCTCAGTAGCCCAGGTCACACAGCTAAGAACCCTGACTTCAACCCCAGGGTTCTTTCCTTGGTTTTGAATTGTCTCCCATCTGCTCTGTAATGAATGGGAACCTGTTCCCTGAAGCGTATTATATGCCAGGGGCAGGCAGGCAGACTCTCACTGAATCATCCCAGCACTATGTTGTAGGTGGGTGTTCCCTTTCTCAGGTCCGGGGCATAAGAGCAAAGTAACTTATCCAAGGTCCTGCGGTCAGAATGTAGGGTCAGGACTCCCACCAAGTGTGTCTGTGTGTCTTTCAGCAACTGTGCGGTCCCTACGTCTTCATCATCTTCACCGTGCTCCTGATTCTGTTCTTCATCTTCACCTACTTCAAAGTTCCTGAGACCAAAGGCCGGACCTTCGATGAGATTGCTTCTGGTTTCCGGCAGGGGGCAGCCAGCCAAAGTGACAAGACACCTGAGGAGCTGTTCCACCCTCTGGGGGCTGATTCCCAAGTGTGAGGCACACCACACCACCAGCCCGGCCTGTTCCCAGCAGCCCTGAGGATCTCAGCACAGGCAGCTGGGTGTTTTGACAGATCTCAGAAGAGCTGGGCCTGGGGCTCCTTTCTTCAGCCAGCAATGATGTCCAAAAGAACATCTGGGACTTTGATGCCGCCAGGGTTTTAACACAAGCAAGACTGTTGCTCAAACCTATTCAGACAAGCAACAGATTTTATAATTTTTTTTATTACTGATTTTATTATTATTTTTGTATCAGCCAGAGTCTCCTATACCCACACTCCAGGCTTCACCCTGAATGGCTCAGTGCCTGAGGGTGGGGACCAAGTCCTGCCTAGACATACTTGCCTTCTCCACCAAGCTAATCTGTAGGGTTGGACCTATGACCAAGGACAAACTAACTGAACTACGAACTACCAGGCTTCTACCCCTAGAGGTGGCCGCTCACTTCTGCAGTCCTGAATCTCCCCACTCTAGGGGTCAGGCTCCATTAGGATTCGTCCTTTCCCATCTCTTCCTACCCAGCCACTCAAATTAATCTTTCCTTGCCTGAGACCAGCTGAGAGCACTGGAGTGGAGGGAGGAGAGGGGAAGGGCCAGACTGGGCCGCCACGTTCTAGCCTCCTTTGCACTGAAGGCCAGATGATCACTATGAGAAGAGGACCGTGGGAGGCTGAGGACTCACTATTCAAGAACACATGGATGCTCCTGCCCTGCTGTGTATAGATGGAAGATATTTATATATTTTTTGGTTGTCAATATTAAATACAGACACTAAGTTATAGTATATCTGGACAAACCAACTTGTAAATACACCACCATACTCCCTCTGTACTTACCTAAACAGATATAAATGGCTGGTTTTTAGAAACATGGTTTTGAGCACTTGTGGATCAATGGTTGGTAGATTCAGGTGGGAGTGGGAGAGCGCAGCTGCCAGTTTCTTTAGATTGGCTCTCTGTCAAGTCCCTTCCAAGCACCTCCTGTGATCGACACCATGTTCAAGAATCTACATGATCTCTATTACCCAGAGAAAACTGAAATACCTTGGCATTCAAGGCATTCCCATTTTCCTTCACCTATGATGGCTGATATTCACAAACAGGACAGCAATGTGAGAATCTTGATAGTTGGGCCTTCATAAGCATCTTCAATATGACACACAGCTGCATTTGACAGGCTCAAAGAGGTTATATGCCTGACTCTCAGGGCGAATATGCTAAAACCCCCCTGCTTTTAGCAGTTATACTGCACAACCCCTACCTGATACCTATGCCCCACCCCACCCCTCCCCTCACACACGGACTAAATGAACCATGTTCACTGCATGGGCCGTGAGCTGTCAAGCTGCCTTCACCCATCAATTTCCTTTGGAAATGCCCCCTCTGGTTCCAGCTTACGTATTTTTTTCTGAAGACTTGATTCCTTCTACCTATCCCCAAATTTTAACATCCTGTTCCTTTCCTACCAGTTCAACTCTCACAAATCCTAATTTTTCCCACTAATCTCAATTTAAAGGGAAGAAGTCTATGTGGTTCATCCGGGTCCAACAGCACTAAATTCACGGTTTGGCACTCAAATAGTTGATGAAATAAAGTACCCAGGAATTTGTTCCTAGAGGCTCACCTGGCAAAATCTTGGGGGAAATTGCCCCTTGAAGCTTTCACAACTGCACACAGGCAAAACTGAAATCTTGGCATGAAGAGTGGTTATAAGGAGGGGGTGAAGAAAGGGAAAACGGGTACAAAGCAATTGGAAGTGCCTATGCGCTGTGCATTATTAGGTAAAGAGAACCTGAGGAGTTAGCCACCCCCATCTCACAAAAGAGCTTTAGAGAAAGGTGGTGCCTTGCCTGAGCCTGGGGGCAGAGCAATTAACTGATAAAGGGCTGGAGCCAGAAGAGAGATTAAGTAGGATTGAGGAAGCCTTATCACTTGTCCCTGTCCCCGTAAAAGCTTCTGTTGAAAGGAGTTATCTGTCAGCTTCACTGAGGGGCCCCCTAGTCAAAAAGTCCTTGGTGGCAGTCGGACGGCTGTTACTAAAGGGCGGAAAGAAAACTGACCTGGAGTGGGAGGGGCGCGTTAGAGGGCTGAGCTTGAGGATGTAAAGCAGATGGCGATCAGAGCCCGTGCCGCACCTTGGCGCCCACGCTTCCCAGCCCCAGAAGCAGGACAGAGCCCGGCAGCACCCTGGCCCCGGCCCTCGGCCCCAAATCCGGGTCTAAAAAGGCCCGAGAAACCACTCCCAGATTCCCTCCCCGCAACGGGTTTGCACCAACATGCCGAACGCGGGCCATTCCCTAAGATGCGAAGTGCGCGCAGGCGCTGGGGGCCCGGGCCCGGACCCAGCCATGGCCCACAATGCTCCGGGAGGCACAGCTTCCGGTCCCTTGATGCCTCTCCTTAGGGATCACAGTCTACCGCGGGTGTAAATTTGGAGCACATCTTCGACCCTAACAGATTTGCTCCAGGTCCCACTCAGCTGCCGCCAACCCACACCGTTAGCTTCCTTTCGTCACCTGGAGACGAAAAGGGCGGGGCCATGTGGTGTCTCCACCAATCAGAGCCGAAGCCCAGGGCCCCACCAATCACATCCTGGCTGCCCTGGGCGGTCCAGGAGCCTCTCTGGGATACTGCACGTCGCTCGCGTAGGAGTTCCGTTTGCTCCTGGAGCTAGGGCGGGTGGCTAGTTTAGCGTCTGCATCCTAGAGAAAGTAGCTCACGTCTACGGTTTCGGACAAAGGAGTAAATAAGTTATGGAGCTGCTCCCAGGCCTCTTTCTCTTCCAGTGCTTAGTTAAGTTCACTGACAGTTCTGTGAGACCCTTTATCTGAGATTTTGGGCTCAAAAGTCTCTCCCTGGAAACCTTCTGGATCGGGTTTCCCCACTGGACCCCAAGGAGTCCAGCATTTTCTCCATCAAAACACTGTCCACACTATACAGGAGTTAACTGCCCTTCCACCAGACTGGGGAGGCAACCGCCAAGTCATCCCTTTGTCCCCAGTTCCCACCACAGATTCTGGTCAGGACTGTTGAATGAATGAACTAGAATTTGGATTCAGTGAAGTTCCACAATCTGAGTTTTTTCCAGTGCGGTTTTAGGCAGAAATCCAATTGAGAATGTGTACTTAATAACAGGGAAAGAATATTAATTCTCTTCTGTCATACATGTTTAATGCCCCCTTTCTCATTCTGTGATTTTTGTTTCTTACATCTCCCAAAAATCTGACCCCTTCTATGTATTGCAATTGTTGGCCCTAGTGTGGACCACTCATCATCTCTTCGGGAATCACTGAAGCACCTCCTCACTGCTTCCTGTCTATTCCTGTGATTCTCCATACTACAATCTTGATGATCTTTCTAAAATGCAAACGTAGTCATGCTTCTCTCCTTCTTAAAATCTCCTTCCCTGGGTTCCCAGTTCCCTCGGGATAATATCCAGATTCCTTAACCTGGAAATTCAAGGCCATTCACCATCAATTTCTAACTCACAGATGCAGCCTCACCTCTCACGACTGCTCCCCACACACACCCCACCCATCCTCCAGGCATTGAACACTCTGTCCTTTGACCTCCACATACCCCTTCCCCTATGGGTCTTTGGGGTTCCTTCCACACAGATTGTCCTCCCAACTACTCATATTGTCCACCAGGTGATCATATCCTCTCAAAGCCCCAGGAGTTGGGTGGGGAAACTGCTACTTGGAGCTCTGGCTCATCCATTTCTTGGGACATTGCTGCCAGCTAGTGGCTGTTTTGTGAACTTTTAGGTCAGGACTGGTTTAACCTCAACCTCTCAGGGATTCAGAAAGAGATTGCTTTGGAGATAATAACCCTTCACTGGGACTTTTACAATAAATCCATTTGGTGACCCTGAACCCCAGAATGACTATCTTAAGTCAAAGTGTCACCATATTATTCTACCGCTAATGCTCCCCACTGCCTCACGGTGAAGCCCAAATTCTTTAATCCAGCAGATAAGGTGTTTCACATTCTGAGCCTTGGACACCTTATCTCCTAATACACTCCTTCAACAACCTGAGACCCAGCCAAGCTGGTACACTCAGTGTTTGCTGGGCAGCTCCTAGATGTCTAATCCTAAAACCTTAATACACTCCTTCAACAACCTAAGACCCAGCCAAGCTGGTACACTCAGTGTTCCCTGGGCAGCTCCTAAATGTCTGATCCTAAAACCTTTTGTTAAAGCTCCTTCTTTGTCCTGCCTTTGGTTTCTCATCAGAACCAAATTAACTGTCATGGTCTCTATGAAATGTTTGTTCATTCCTTCAACTGTTACGTTATAACCAAGCATACATTTTTTGTCAAGCTTTCTCATAAGCTACACAGTGTCTTGGAAAAACATGACTTCTAGAGTCAGGTAGAGCTGATTTCAGGTTCGGCTCTGCTACTTCTGACACTAGGGTGAAATAAGATGATGTGTCAGTGACGCATGTGTCAGCTGGGCTAACTCCGTACACTCCCTCCCACCCTTTCAGAAAGCCAGGTCGTTACCTCCAAGACTTCTGTGAATTCCCAGAGATCTCTTCCATTTTCTTTTCTTCCTCTTCTTTTTTTGCATTTTTCTGCAAAAAAAAGTTTATTACTTCAACAATATATCTTTGACATCTTTCCCGGTGGACTTGTTTAGGTTAAATGAGTA
The DNA here is from genome assembly GCA_007922815.1 of Macrotus californicus. NCBI lineage: Eukaryota > Metazoa > Chordata > Mammalia > Chiroptera > Phyllostomidae > Macrotus > Macrotus californicus. The sequence continues at coordinate 52,402 of VMDR010004621.1, forward strand.
TAAAGCTCTAACTTGCTCATCTAGAAAATGGAAATCTTATCTATTGTGCCTGCTTATGTAATAAGCTGGTTTATTAACTGTAAGAAACGGTATTATTTTAGAAAAATAATACAATCCAAGTGGAATAGCCTTTAGCTGTCTCGGTATCTGCTATTCCTTGTTTACGCACTTATATTTTGCATAAAATAAGTACGGGTCGTATTCCATGAAAGGGATCTATTCACACCTGTCTTTGAGTCATTGCATCTTGTCTTCTCTTTGCCCTACTACATGTAAATAAAAGAACATAAAAGTTATTGTGCATTTGTTGCAAAATTACACACCAGCTGCCTTGTGCTGAGCGAGGCATCGAAAGGCTTTAATTCTACAGGAAGCAGGTGCAAGTCAAATAAATACCAAAGGCCCCGGGGCTGGAAAGTTTTGAGATTGCCCAGCTCATCCCTTGTTATCTTTCCTAGAGTCATATGTTTTTTTAATCTCTTCAGTTTTATTTATTAATTTTTTATTAATTTTTTTTTCGGGAGGGAAAGACAGAGACATAGACATCGATTTGTTGTTCCACTTATTTATGCATTCATTGGCTGATTCTTGTATGTGCCCTGACTGGGGATCGAACCTGCAACCTTGGCCTATTGGGATGACCCTTTAACCAACTGAGCTACCTGGCCAGGGCTCCTAGAGCCATGTTTTCAAACTTTATAAGGTATTTTTGTTTTGTGTGGAGTTTTTTGGCCAGAATAATAAAGTAAAGCTATACCAAGAATCATGTATGCCCTCTTTTAAAATTTAGTTGGATTTCTAAAATAGAAATAGAAATAGGTGAATTTCCAAAAAGAAATCTATCTGCATTGCTACCTACCTAGGCTCTTATTTTTTCTTTAATTTAGGTCTCGTTTTTGTATGTTTTGCTTTTCCTCCTCTCTTGCCTTATTCTGGCTAATATAAAAATTACTTGTCTAATGTAATCTACCAGACAGAAGGCAAAGGGGGACCTTCCATTTTCAAGGTCATCTCTGGCTCTGATAGTTGGCATCTCCTAAACCACCTGGTGCAGGTTTCCCAGTGTAAGCTGTTTCCTGCCATGGAATTCAGATCTTTTCCTTGCTGAGGGTACAGCGGTCAACAAAAATTTGCCTCTAGGAGCTCACACTCTGGTGAGGAAACACCAATAAGCAATCAACAAATGCGTAATAAAGTATCAGATTGTGGTTTGTGTTACGGGGGAAAAGGGCTCACCGAAGGACAGAGGGTGATGGTTTACAAGGGCAGAGGCAGGTGGAGGGGTCCGTTTTAGATGAGATCATCTGAAGGCCTCCCTAGGAGAGTGATATTTGAACACAGACTTGAATGAAGCAAGGGAGCAAATCATACACATATCTGGGGGAAAGGCGTTTCTAAGCTAAGGGAACCAACAAGTTCAAAGGTGCAAAGAAAGGACCATGTTTGGTGTGTTGGAGGACCAGCCAGGAGGCCAGGGCAGCTGGGCCAAGTGACAGGTAGATGAGGTCAGAGAGGTGTCAGGGCACTTACACCATGTAGGGCCTTGAAGATCAGATGAGGATTTTGGCTTTTATTTTTTAATGTGAGAAGAAACTTCACAGTTTTGATACTTAATTTGTGTTCATTACGAGCATACTAAGTAGTTATGCTCAGCGGGTTAGTTATCATAGGGTTAACGAGCAAGTTCAATCGCCTGGGGCATCTTTTACAACTCTGAGGGGACCAACACAGTTCTCACACTGCAACACACACCGCTTTCTACAATAAAAATACAACTGTGCGGTTACAACAACCCACAGAAGAAAATGATGGCAATAAACTTCTGACCGTTAGAGGAATTGTGTTGTTTTTCCTGAATGTAAAGAACTCTTGGCAATGAAGGATGAACCTGTTCATATCTTCTTACTCTTTTGATAATTTTGGTATAAACCTCTCAAAAAATGAGATTTTTTATAATATGTTTTTCAGAGCTTTATTTACCCTGAGATTTCTTTTGTAAAATCGTAGTCAGTTTTGTGGCACATTTTCACAGTTCTGTTGTTTAAATCTGTTTCGTTCTTCAGTTTTGCGTTAAAGAATTAATATAACTATTAAAAAAAAAGAACTCTTAGGAATTCAATTGCTCTCTAAGCTGGAAATAAGTAGACTCTAAAGGATAAGTACAGATTTAACCTATACTTTATAAAAACTGGTAGATAGATATTCTCTCACCTTCTTTCTTTCTAATCAGAGGGTACAAGATTTCCTGGTGTTTTGCATTTTCAAAAGCACTTGTGCCGACAGGCTTCACTCAGAGTTTCTCATAAAGCACCATGGATACTTGTGGCCTAGGAGTAATTCATTTTGGATCTCGCCTCTTTTCTAATATATACATTTGATGCTATAAATTTCCCTCAAAACATCTCACAAATTTTGATTAGTTGTGTTTTTGTTTTCAATTACTTCAAAATATTTTAAAATTTCTCTTGAGATTTCTTCTTTGACTCATGGGTCATTGGGAAGTTTTTGTTATTTGAAGTTCATTTAGTACTTTAATGTGCATGCATTTTGGAATTATCCAGCTAGCTTTATGATATGGGTTTCCAGTTTGAGTCCATGTGGCCAGCAAACACATGTCATGTGACTCCTGTTCTACTCCTCAGTGCCCCGGGCTGTGGCAGCTGGGGAGGAGGCCTTTCATGGGTGACATGAAATGGCTCCTCTTATCTGTTTCAGGGCAGCTGTTCTGGGCTTTCAGCTTGCCTGAGTGCTGTGACTTCTCAGCTAGTTTCTGGAATTCTCATAAAGGCTTTTGGGGCTGTCTCCTGTTGTTAAGTCAGTGTCCCTGTGGGGGAAGAGAGTCTCGGGCTTCCCATCCCACTGTCTTGCTGGCATCACACCTCTCAGGCAGACTGATGTCTGTAAATAGTACACATGGAAGCTGAGAATCTTTACATTGATTCCCTTTAAGTGAACTATGCTCACATACGCCTTGGAAAGTTTTTGTGAACCCCCAGAAGCATGCATACCCAGTATGAAGACCACTTTTCTGGAGAGTCTAGATTAGTATCCCTCTGGACTTGAAGTTTTGGTTTCCAACTTTGCCCCTGATCCGCTGTCAAGGTGGCAGTTCCCTAAACTGGGTCTCCTCCATCCCCATTGAATGGCTCTTTCTGCAGCTCTGCTCCTATTTTCCCACACTTCCAAAGGAAGTCTTGGGTTCTGAATGACTGCAGTCAGGTTCTCAGAATGGCTGCAGTTTGTTAAAGACGTCCTCTCTCTGCCCTGCCAAAGTGAAAAGCGTGAGCAATCCTACTTCACAGATTCTCAAGCCCAGGCTCCCCACACACCTTCTCTGTGGAGCTGAGCAGTACCCCTTCCACATCCATGGACACAGCGTCTCTGGGACAATGCTCCAGATCATTGGGTGTCTGGTAGCATGGGTGTCTGCTTTGTCCTGGTCTGCCCCTTATGTCTGTGGTTTGCTAGGTATCTGGATCTATTTGTGGCTAGGTTCTTCATACTGTTAAAAGTGTATGGGCCTAACCATGAGCCAGGCCCTAGGCCTATTCTGGGAGCCTTTTGATCTGCCTATGCCCATGCCCTAGGCCTTGGCTATCAGGAACTTGATGGGGGTGTTCAATAAATGGAAACTAAAAACCTTAAGTAGGGACTCAAATCAACGGTGTGGACCAAAGGAAGAAATAAACATTCAACTGGAACAGAATGAAGAAACAAGAATTTGTTAAAAATGAGGAGAAGCTTAGGAACCTCCTGGACAACTTTACATGGGCCAACATCCAAATCATTGGGGTGCCAGAAAGAGAAGAGGAAAAGCAAGAAATTGAAAACTTATTTGAAAAAACAATGAAGGAGAACTTCCCCAACCCAGCAAAGGAAACAGACTTCTAGAAGTCCAGGAAACTCAGAGAGTCCCAAAGAAATTGGACCCCAGGAGGAACACACCAAGGCACATCGTTGTTAAGTTACGCAAGATTAGAGGTAAGGAGAGAATCTTAAAAGCAGCAAGAGGAAAGGAGAGAGTTACCTATAAAGGAGTTCCCATAAGACTATCAGCTAATGTCTCAAAAGAAACCTTACAGGCAAGAAGGGATTGGAAAGAAGTATTCAAAGTCATGAAAGGCAAGGACCTATATCCAAGATTACTCTATCCAGCAAAGCTATTATTTAGAATGGAAGGGCAGATAAAGTGCTTCCCAGATGAGGTCAAGTTCAAGGAGCTCATCATCACCAAGCCCTTATTATATGAAATGTTAAAGGAACTTATCTAAGAAAAAGAAGATCAAAACTATGAACAGTAAAATGACAACAAACTCACAACTATCAACAACTGAACCTAGGGGACTTCCGGCCAAGATGGAGGCGTAGGTAGACACACTGTGCCTCCTTACACAACCAAAAGGACAACAACAAATTTTAAAACAAAAAACAACCAGAACTGACAGAAAATCGAACCATATGGAAGTCCGACAACCAAGAAATTAAAGAAGAAACATACATCCAGACCGGTAGGAGGGGCAGAAAGGACTTGTGCGGTGGGGCGGTGGCTGGCGGACCGGGGAAGGGCGCGGCTGGCCGGGAGAGGTGGCGGCTGCGGACCAGGTGTCCCACACCCTCATGAGGATAAACTGGGAGGAACAACTGGGGAACGAGACAAACCCCGCAACCCAGAGTTCCAGTGTGGGGAAATAAAGCCTCAAAGACTTGATTGAAAACTCCTGTGGGGGTTGAGGCGGCGGCAGCGGGAGAAACTCCCAGCCTCACAGGAGAGTTCATTGGAGAGACCCACAGGGTCCTAGAACATACACAAACCACTCACCCGGGAATCAGCACCAGAATCAGCACCAGAGGGGCCCAATTGGACTGTGGGTAGTGCGGAAAGTCACCGAAAACTGGCAGAGAGCAGAGCAAGCGCCATTGTTCCCTCTCGGACCTCTCCCCCACAAACAGCGTCACAACGCAGCTATGTGGCTGCCCCGCCCTGGTGACTATCCAAGGCTCCGCCCCTTACTACGTAACAAGTGCACCAAGACAACAAAAATGGCCCAAATGAAAGAACAGATCAACGCTCCAGAAAAAATACAACTAAGTGATGAAGAGATAGCCAACCTATCAGATGCACAGCTCAAAACATTGGTAATCAGAATGCTCAGACTTGGTTGAATTTGGTCACAAATTAGATGAACAAATGAAGGGTACGATAAGGGAAATGAAGGAAAACGTACAGGGAACCAACAGGGATGGGAAGAAAAACAAGACTCAAATCAATGGTGTGGTCCAGAAGAAAGAAAGAAACATTAAAGCACAACACAATGAAGAAACAAGAATTCAAAAAAAATGAGGAGAGGCTTAGGAACCTCCAGGATGTCTTTAAACATTCCAATATCTGAATCATAGGGGTGCCAGAAGGAGAAGAGGAAGAGCAAGAAATTAAAAACTTATTTGAACAAATAATGAAGGAAAACTTCCCCAATCTGGCAAAGGAAATAGACTTCCAGGGGGTCCAGGAAGCTCAGAGAGTCCCAAAGAAGTTAGACACAAGGAGGGACACACCAAGGCACATCATAATGACATTACCCAAGATGAAAGATAAGGAGAGAATCTTAAAAGCAGCAAGAGAAAAGGAGACAGTAACCTACAAAGGAGTGCCCATCAGACTGTCAGCTGATTTCTCAAAAGAAACCTTGCAGGCAAGAAGGGGCTGGAAAGAAGTATTCCAAGTCATGAAAGCCAAGGACCTACATCCAAGATTACTCTATCCAGCAAAGCTTTCATTTAGAATGGAAGGGCAGATAAAGTGCTTCCCAGATAAGGTCAAGTTCAAGGAGTTCATCATCACCAAGCCCTTATTATATGAAATGTTAAAGGGACTTATCTAAGAAAAAGAAGATCAAAAATAGGAACAGTAAAATGACAACAAACTCACAGCT
>VMDR010004622.1:0-58266 GCA_007922815.1 Macrotus californicus
GCACTCCGGGACGAGGGTTAAAGAACCGTGCTGCCTCTCGTTAAATGCGACACACAAGTGCTTTTCGATTCTGTTTAAAAACGAGCTTAAAAATAACTACATCTTAAGTGGAATGTACAAGTGTCTTCTGCCACTTAAGTGGACGGCGGAAAATCCTGCCGCGCGTCGGTCTTGCTGAGTGCCATCAGCTGTAGTGCCCGTAAGTGGCACTTCACACAGGGTCAGGGGCCGGAAGGCTCGGACAGCGTCTGTGGGGGTGTCCGTGGGCACACGTGCACCTGGCACAATGCTACAGGTCACCGTCCGTGCATGCAAACGAATCCAACCAGGACCACGCAGGACACGCCCCCTCCCTGGAGGACTGTTCTTTATAATGTGCCCCGAGCCGCCCACTCCCGGTTCCCCCTCCCCCCGCCCTCCGTTCTTCCAGCCTCAGCTAGCGTGGTCCTCCTACACTGCGAACATCAGACCAAAGCCATGAGGAACACGTCACTCCCTACCCGCCGGGCCAGCCTGGCGGAGGGCGACGTCGTGCGGCCTGGGCAGCCCTGCAGAGCTCTGTCCCAGCGGGGCCCCGCGCTGGTTGGACACCCGGCCTTGCTGGCTGCTCTGCAAGCAACCGCGAGGGGGCGCGCGGGAGCGGAGGCCAGGTGTGCGTGTGCCTCATTCGCACCCAGCGCGTGTGACGCCCCGTGAGCACAGATCCGGGTGGAAGTGTAAGGTGTGGAGGCTCAGCGAGACCCAGGTGAGTGTGTTTCGCGGACACCCGCGTGAGCAGGCGCGCTGACAGCCCACAGTGCCGGGCCTTTTGTCCCAGCCAGAACCGCCCTGCTGCAAGCGCAGAGGGAAGGCGCTGCCATTCTATCCGAAGGGACTGCACGGACCACGGGACCCTGCTGTTAACCTCTATGGCTTGGGTGTCCCTCCCCGTCCCGTGCTAGCTAATCGCTGGTGCCAAAACGAGGACCCACAGGGAAAGGAAAAGATAGGGCAACCCTGAGAATTTTCCTTTCAGTCTTGCTTGCTCTCAGTGAGCTGGAGGGAGACGGTGCCCGTGGATCAAGCAGCGAAGTTAAACAGCTGGTTAATTTCAGCGTTTCCACTGTCCCGAGAGGACAAAGTGCCTGCGCAGGTGCGTATTCTGAAGTACAGACTGTGTCATTTCAGGAACCACACACTGCCCCGCCCACCCCCACCCCCGATTTAAAGGCTCTTGTGTTTGCAGTTAAATCGGGCATTGCTCATCACAGACATAAATGGTGAAATTCTTGCTAATATTGAACCTTTTCAATGTTCTTTACTACTCAGAAGCAAGTAAAAAACACCGAGTCAAACCAAGAGACAGAGATCAAAACAGAAAGAAAAAAGCTTTATAAAATATTTTAGTAACTTTAATGTTATTTTTCTGGCTTTTGAACAAGGGACCTCCCATTTTTATTTTGCACTGAGTCCCATAATTTATGTAGCCAGTCCTGAGAATTAAGAATAAAAATCAAAAGTCCTTAGTGTTACGGACATGTGTATCGGTGCCTCCTCCCCAATTCACACGCTGGAATCCCCAGTGGGATGGGACCTGGAGGCGGGCCCCTGGGAAGTCATCGTCTTAGATGGGATCAGGAAGTTGGGCCCCCAGGATGGATTAGTGTCCTTACAAGGAGGGACAGACACTAGCTCTCCCTCTCTCCCCATGTGCAGGTACCAGGACAAAGGAACTGTCTGCAAACCAGAGGAAAGCTCACACCAGCATCCTGATCTTGAACTTCCAGCCTCCAGAACCGCAGGAAATAAGGGTGTGTGGTTGAAGCCCAGAGTCTGTAGAAGTGGGAGTGGCCCGAGCTGACTGCGACCCCAAGCATGACATCCGAGGCCCTTCAATGCCCGGCCCAGCATTCCAGCTTCCTCCTCCGACCCCTTCCCTCACCAGCCCTCTCCCCACTGACAAGGGTCCTGAACACCTTCCCGGCTCTGCCTTTGCAGGCACTCCTCCCTCCGCCGGGACAGAAGGGCCGTCCACCTTCCCGGCCTTCTCCGCCTTCCCGCATCACCAGTCTGTGCGACTCTCCCGCCTCAGCGCTGGTCTCAGAAACCACCTCTCCTGGAAACTCTCCCGAGCCCTGGGGTGGGGCCTGCTCGGAGACGGGGCACTGCAGTCACTGCGTAATGGTGACTCCAAGTTGTATTTGTTTCCCTGGGCCACCAGCACAAAGGACCCCACGTGGGGTGGGGGTGGAGCTTAAAACCACAGAATCCCTTTCCTCGGGTGCCTGGAGGCTGGCAGTCCACGCTGGAGGGGCAGCAGGCTGGTTTCTCCAGAGGCAGGCTGGGAGGGATGAAAGCGTCCTGCCTCCCCCCAGTGCTGGGGGGCTATCTGAAGTTTCGGGGGCCTCCTTGGCCTGTAGCTATAGTAGCCAGTCTCTGCCTTCAGGCTCACAGTGCGCGTTCCCAGTACGCGTGTCCACCATTGTGTCCCAACATCCCTTTCATAGGAACACCAGTTCTGTCGGGTCGGGGCCTACCCTAAGGGCCCATGGTAACTTAATGGCATCTGTATCTCTTAAAGAGGTGCCACTCTGAGGTACTGGGAGTGAGGCTTCCACCTGTCTTATCTTGTGGGCACGATTCCACCCCCAACACCAGGCGGCCCGAAGTCTTTCTTTTGATCTCATCAAGCACTAAAGCTGAGTGACATTTCCTAAAACACAGGGGCCGGGCATCTAATCCTCCCTAAATCCCCTCCTGCCCAAGCCCTCCGTAGGGGATGCCAAGAAGGAGCAAAGACAAGACTCCAAAGCTGGCTTGATACCCCGACATGAGGTCAGCGGCTCCCCAGCCACTGGACGCACAGGACTTGCCAGCATCGGGCTCCTGAAACCAGCCTGGCCCTTCCTGACAGGTGCAGCGAGGACTCAGGCGAGGGAGCTTTGCGGGCCGAAGCTGTGGGACCGGCTGTTAGGAGAATGGGAATGAGAAAGAGCCTCCTGTCCAGAGGAGACGGACGGTTGGCAGAGGAAGTCAGGAGTACCTCCCTCTTGGCCTGGCCGGTCCTCTCTCTGCCTTCATGTTTGTGCTGCCTGGTGTTGAGCTGGGTGCTCCCCACGGCATTGCCCACTGCCAGCACATCACACTGTCTCCTCGTTCCATCCCCATGGCAACCAGGTCAGACTGCGTCCCCATTCTCCAGAGGCGGAAACTGCGGCTCAGGGAGGTGAAGTCATTGCCCCACAGTAACACAGACAATTGGCAGAAAAATCAGGATTTGAACCTGTGAAACCCCGCCTCTGTGCTTTTAACCCCAAAGCCTGTGCCTTTGACCTCTATGTAGGGACCTTCTTCAGCCACAGAATTGAATTGAGTAAACCTCACAGAGCACTCGCTGTGTGCCAGACTGTGTGCATTCTACCTACGACCCTCATTCACCGCTCCCAACAACTGAGAAGTGCCATTCAATCCCCATTTCACAGAGGAAGACGCCGAGGCCTAGGGAGGTGAAGGCACAGAGTCCAGGTCGCTAATAAATGGCAGGGCCAGCAGGGGCTCCAGGCGGTCGGACCCCAGAGTCTGTGCACCCAACCACTATGGTGCTAGACGGTTCCGCAAGGGCTCTGGGCAGGGGGCCTGGTGTATCCCAGAGCCATGTCAACCCAGAGGCCCACATCCCACCTGGCCACGGGGCTGGGGCGGGAAGTGGTTTGGGAAACAAAGAGAACCGAGTAAACGAGATCAGATGCAGCTCTGAGGATGGGAAGGAAGTGTGGTGTCCCATTCCTCTGAGTACCTGCTGTCACCTTTGCGCTAACGTGCCAACCCCTGAGCTGGGCACACGCTACAGACCTGTCCGCTGCCCAGCCCTGTGTCCATACACCTGCCGTCCGGTCCCATGGACAGGCCATCCGTTAGAAACCCTTCGCAAAGCGTCCAGTGAGCAAGCCACACACTGAGGATATACGAAAGGTCAGCAGTTTCCCCTACACTGAGCACCTGTGTTTGGCATTATCTCACTTCCCCTCACTGCCAGTCCACAGAAGCCTTAGTCTGCTTCCAACTTAAGCTGGAAATATGAAGTTCCCTTGTAAAAGGTCCTATTAAAGTAAAATCAGTCAAGATAGAGAGAAATTTTAAATAAATAACAGTGTAGGCAGTGCATGGCTATGGCAAAATAATAATAATAATAATTCTGCAGGTGGGATGTGAACCGTGGAGTTTTGGAAAAGATCGCCCTTCGGCAGGAGGTGAGAGCAGGCACCACAATCCCGTCACCTAAGACAACCTGGCTAACCTCAGAACCCCAAGGTCCCCAGGCATAGAGTGAAGCCGTTACCTCCCTCGTGTGTTATTCAGAAGAACAAATAAAACGATGCATGGAAAGCATTCGGCCCAGAGCAGGTGTTTCTTACATACAGCCTGGTCTCCTTCTTGCCCAGACCATCTCTCTTAGGTACCAGGAGGGAGCCTGTCACCTTTCCTAGATCGTGCGGTGACTTTTCTTTGTCTCTTCTGGCCAACGCTCCAGGACCACAGCTACAAGGACAGACACTCTGTAATGTGGGGAAGCCCCCACTAGAACCGCAGGGCCTCAGGCCATGTCCCGCTGCAGACTCGGGTCTCGGGGGCCCACAGACCCTCGTGAAGTACTCATGGGAAGAAGTGCAGAATTACCACCGTGACAGATGCAGTGTAGGAGCATGCGGTCACGTGACGGGGTCCCTGGGGCTCTTGACCCGTGTGAGAATCAGCCTTGAAGGAGAGTGGGAGAAAATCACGCCAAGAGGGAAGGACCAATGGTAAGTCTCTGGGGCAGGACTGAGCGAGCAACTTACAAGAAACAGAAAGAATACTGCATGGCTGAAGAACAATAATGGATCATAAGAACAGGAACAGCCGCGCGCCAGGTTCTGGACTGATAACTTTAAGTGCACTGAGTCACTTAACCTGTGCCAGGAGGGAACGAGAGAGGAGGGGAGAGGGAAGCCCTGGGCAGCTTCTAGACCACAGAGCTTTGGAGGCCACCATCACGGCTCCCCACCTTGACCCCAGCAGCCACGCAACCCATTAAGGAATGCTAAGCTTGGGGCTAGCCTGATTGTGCTTGCAGTTCGAGCTGTGATTCTGGATGGTGGGTGGAGGGTGGCTCAGAGGGCCAGGGAGGGGGCGGAGGCAGTTAGGGGACAGCATCCTGGAATCCCCAGGAGGGGGCATGCTTCATGGAGCTGGCAGAGGTGTGGCCAGTCAGACAGTCAGACAGGGGCAGATGTGAGGGATGTTAGGGGTAAAATCAGCACAGCCAGGTGCCTAATTGGATTTGTGGGCATGAAGGAGGCGGAAGTGTCCAGGAAAACCCAAGATAGTCTGGCTTTGCAACTGGCCAGACTCTGGCCCTATCCACCATTCTGAGAAATTCTGGAGGAACGTCAGCTCGCCTGAGGTCACTTTGAATTTGAAGTATTCATCCCTTTGAGACGGTCACATGGAATTATACCCAGGATCACAGAACTGGAGCCCACAGGAGAAATGTGAATTAAAGAAATAAATTATTGAGTCACTGTCATACGGGAATATGTACCAGTTATTAATGTCACCTCTCAGCTCCAAATGCACTGCTCTGTGACCGCAGAGCAGGGCCCTGCGGACGCGTCCCCATGTCCCCAACGTCCGGCTTCCAGTAGGAAGATTCGCAAAGCTATGAACAAGCACTTCACGACGGTGGGAACGAAACACACGGAGACACCTCGGCGTCACACACGAGGAAACGCGGCTGAAGCAGCAATCAAGTCCCACATGTGGCTCCTCCAACGGGCAGATGTGGGAAGGGCAGTAACACCGAACGCTGGCTGGGAGGCAGCCGTGGGCACAGCGGCCTTGGGACGCCTGAAACGCAGCCAGTCCGATGAAGACCCTGAGAGCGCCCAGCGCACACTCAGTACCCAACACGAGCAGAAGATGGGTATCTTCATGACTCTGACGTGGCTTGGACACTGAAACCGCATTATCTGGGGCATCTGGGTTTAAGACAATGGATTATCGAATTCATCTACAGCTTTTGACCTGCAGAACGTTGCCACTAGGAAACGAACAATCGCACTCGTGGCCGGTGTGTGTAGATTCACCCCTATTTCTGCAGAGCGGTCCTGACGGAGAGCACTGGGAATGTCCGCACGGGCGTGTGGGACGGGAAACGGGCACCCCTATTTAGAAAACCGTTCACATTCGCGTAGGTTGTAAAGTTGTGCATGCGCTTCCTCTCTGACCCGCCCCTCCCCCACAGGGGTGTCCCGGGGAGACCCTCACACGTGCATCAGAGGAGGTACACAAAACCCACCGCAGCACTGCTCGCGAGAGTCAAACACTCGGAACAGCACCAATGTCCCTGGGCAGAAGAAAGGTACAACTGCTAACAGAACATCAGCCAGCTGCGAAAATGAGCAGCAATACATAGTAGCATGGATGGACCTCAGAAACCCAGTGTCTTCAGCAGAAACAGAAAATTATAGAAGAATATGTAAGACATGGTACAACTTCCATAGGTTTCAAAAGCTGGGAGGTGCTTGCACCTGCCTGCCCAGCACCCACCCGCCTCCCTCTGTGGACTCCCCAGTATTCCTCCGGGAGACTGTTCACACGCGCTCAGTCCAAACGCCTCCAGCTGAGCCGACTCCAACCTCCAGGTCCAAGCCTAGGCATGGGGCCCAGCCTGGCTGGTGAGCCTCATTCTTCCTGGTCACGGCGGCTGGTTCAAGAATGGCCCACAGGGCATCATCAGAACCAACCCAACCTAACCCAATGATATTTTCCACCACAGCCATGAAAAAGATGCTCCCTCTTCCGTACTCAGAGCTGTGAGGCCGTGAGGCTGGAGAGAGGCGGGCCCCACAGGAGGGCGCCTGCCTGAAGCCACACGGAGGACAGCAGAGAGGCCAAGGAGGACAATTCCTGATGACATCATTCAGGAACCTGGTTCCAGCCAAGGCAGACAGACAGGATCCACATCTGCATTCATTCACTTATCCATCATCCATCAAAAACGTACAGGGCACTACTGTGCTCTGGGGGGTCTTTTAAGTCTTGAAGATACAGTTATGAATACGTCACATGGCACCCTTCTCATTAAGGAGTTTGTAACTCCTTAGGAGGAGCTGGGGACCCATCAAGTGGAGGAAAAGAGGCAACTAAGAGAGAAGAGGCAGGTGAGCTGGGAGAGGGTGGGCCCGGCGGGCATCCCTGGGAAGACCTGCTTCCGCTCTCTCTCCCTTGCAGCTAGGGGCAGGGGGTGGGGGCACGCTGACCAGAGGACTCACACACCCCGATGCCCTTTTCAACAGCATCACAGGGGACACTGATGGGGAAGGGGCAAAGTAAGGAGAGCAGTTAAGGAGGCTATTCTAGTAATCTAAGCAAGAGGTGTGCCTGTGGCTTGGACAGGTGGAGATGGTCAGAAGTGGCCAGAGCTGATTACTTCCTCTCAAAGGACTTCTTGTTGGTTTTCTGTCACTTGCAACTGAAGGAGGCTGGTCTGACACGCCCTGTGCCACCTAATCTGACACCATCACATCGAGTGCGCCGTTACCTCAGGGACCACTGAGAAGGAATGCTGCCCCTTCATCTGGAGCGTGATTCCTCCTCGGCGCTTGTCACGTCACTGTGAGCGACACGACCACATGCAGACAGGAAAAGAACATCCCAAATACCACCCTGGCCAGCAGGGGTCACACACCACAGCCCAAGGTCAGAGACGTCCAAACACGGAACACGGGTGCCTTAGACTCGGTGGGAGGCAAGAGTGTGCAAACGGGTCTCCCTTCACAGAGGTGACTGAGAGATGCTTTAGACGTACGCACACCCCTGTATTCTGTGACTGCCGGAAGGTGCAGACGGAGCCTGCCATCCATTTCTACGACACCGCCGCACACCGACTCACGGCCATTTTCTTAATCCTCACGTGCAGGACAAATCAAAATGCATTTTCAGAGGAGGTGTAGTTCCTAAGATCTAAGCTTTACACCCGAGGATCCAGCATTAGACATGCGCATGACTCCCACAAACACGGAGCCGAGCCCATGGACCCCCAGCCCCGATGGGCGCCTCTCTAGGCATACTCTCTGTATAGGAACAAAGTGCCCCACGCATCCCGAGCTTCCCCAGACTATTTCTGGTGGATGCCACCTCAGGCACGAGTCACAACTGGTCCAAGTATGGAAATGAAGGTGCAACATGAGTGAGTGTGCCCATAGGTCTGGAGCAGCTGACACAAGGTCGGGAGAGAACCCTGCAGTGCAGAGGTCTCGGCCACTCTGTGGGTCACAGTGACGCAGAGGCCCCAGGTTCTCCAGACCGTCGCCTGGTGGAGCCCGCTGCCCCTCCTCAGGGAGTGATTACGGAGTGGCCAGAGGCAGCTCAGTTCCAGAGGACAAGGGCTTCTGTGCACAGTTATGTTGCCCAAGGAGATGCTTTCACAACGTGGGCCGCGTGTGACATCACGTGGCCCAATAACGACACGGGAGTAACACTTATTTCTGAGTATCCCTTTAACTCGTGACACTCAGCCCAGGGCTGGCTGTGCAGTTGTCCAGTCGAAGCCCCTTGAATGCAGGCGTGGGCCAGGAACCAGTAAAACATTCGGCGCACCCCCAGACACACAACCCACCGCTGGAGCGCTAAAATGTCTCAACCCCTTTGATCCAGTCATCTCCCTCCTTGTGTTTCATTTTAAGGGATTCATCGAAAAGAAGAGAAATTCTCTATGTACAAAATTCTGAAGCAACTATTTATTTATAAAGATGGAAAACTAAAAACCCACATTTCTAACAATAGGAGATATTTAGGTAAATAGGACAGTTCCATTTGATGGGATATTTAAACCCATTAAATTATTCATTTTGAAGACACTGCAGCAAGCAACATTACTTAAAATACAAAGCTAAGAGAAAAAGCAGGAATCGTTTCATTTGTGGTAGGTGTATATTCATATAAAAATGTCCCGACGTGGATAACGTCAGTAGGGGAAACAACGCAAAAGCAATTCTGACACGAATCTGAAACGGTAGATGCTTCTGTTTCCGTTCCCAAGTCTTGTATTATGTCAAGACTGCTCAGCAAAGGTTTGTGGAAGCTGGAATCCCCGATGACCCTGTAACCGAGCGAGTGTTGTCAGAATGTATCCTCACTGCAGTCCTGCCTGCATCCCTGTTTGTACAGAGAGACCCCCTCCAGAGCCCAATGTGCAAGCTGGTCTCCTTCTGCTGCTCATGCGCACCCGTGAGGGATGAAGTGGCCTGTAGGCCTCCAGATGCGGCACAGGGGAAATGGGGGGGGCGGTCCCAGACTCTGGAGGGGAGCAGACCCAGTGTGAGTCCCGGCTCATCCACACAGGCAGTAGGACCCCCGTGACCTCTCTAGTAAAATGCAGATGCCGAGGCCTTCCCTGGCTGAGTCTTGATCCCCACTTGGGTCAGAAAAGTTGTCCTGGCCATGTAAGTGACGCTCCTTGTTCATATCACCCGGATGCGGGTTAAACTTTTGCCATCAGAATAGAGATGGGAAATTTTCAGCTCCAGCTTAGCATTAAATTACTTACAAACAAAACTTGCTCTGGTCGGGTGGGTGTCTGCATCTTCAACTGCCTGACCACTCTAGTTTGGGACAGCATGTTCGTTCACCAGACCATGTCACTCTCCAGCTTAAAATCCTTCGGTGGCCCCAGAATGCTTCTGTGATCAAGTCCAAATTCATGGCCGGCTGGGCGCTCGGAGTTCATCCGTGTGCCCTGCAGCCTCGCCAGCCACTGGGGGAGGGGGGCAGCACTCAGCGCCCTGCAGTCCCCCCAGGGAGCCAGGCTTACCCTTCACCATTTGCACTTCCCTTCCCCTTTCTCTGAAACACCCTCCCCCCACCACCGACTCCTCCTTCCCTGGTAACTCCTATCAACTCTGCCAGCCTGAAGTCTAAGCTGAAGTCTCCTCCTGTCCTCCCAGCTCCAGGGTTAGGGAACCTCCCCTAGCAGAGCACAGCCCCCTTCCTGGCCTGGCTCCGTCCTCCCTGAGGGTTAGGACTTGGCCTGCAGCTTTTCCATGTCCCTGGTGCCCAGCGCAGGGGCAGATGTGGGAAAGAGTAAATGCCTACAACATAAAGAAATTGACTGGTGGCAAATAAACGAGTTTCCCTTGCACACAGAAATAATTAAGAAATACGCTGGCAACATCAAATATGTTAATGTGTCACTGGGCTGGCAGCTGGCACTAACCTTGTGTTTCAACAAGCCCTGAAACAGGCCCTTGACCTTGGGCCCTGGCCCCTTCAGGAATGAGGAACAAGAGCAGGAAAATCGAAAGGCTGGTGACGCCAGAGGTAAGTAACTCTTTTGTCAATAAGTATCTTCAAGCTCATTTTTGGGGATAAAGGACAGAGACGGTCATGGATATAAGGGGGTGAATCTCCTCTGCAAATGAAGAGGAAGATGCTAAGGGGACTACCCAGAGCATGACCTGTGGCCCCAGCTAGAACCACGAAGGCCTGACCTTGGACATGGTGTGGAAGTTTGTGCTTTCTTCTAAGAAGGGGGTGCAGGGCTCCCATCAGAGGGGATTCTGTTATGGGCTGAGCTGGAGCCCCCAAACTTCCTGTGTTGAAACTTCAACCCCCAATGAGCCTTAAAGGAGACAATGAATGTTAAGTGAGGTCATGAAGTGCACCTGAATCTGATGGGACCGGTGTCCCTGTCAGAAGGGGAGCAGCCCCCAGAGATCTCTAGTGCCTCAAGCCACAGCAGAAAGGCCATGTGAGGACCCAGTGAGAAGGTGGCCATCTGCAAGCCAGCAGGAGAGTTTTCTCCAGAAACCAGCCATGACGGCACCTTGATCTTGGCCTCCAGCCTCCAGAACAGGGAGAGATCCCACATTTCTGTTGTTCAAGCCACTGCCCAGACGAAATCTGTTGTTTAAACGTGTGTGGTATCTTGTTAGAACTGCCCGAGTTAGAGACCAGACAGACCCCTCCCCCACAACAGGCAGGACTACTTTGACTTGTCAAGGAAAGAGAGTCTCTGGCCCAAGCCATCCTGTCCACCGTCCATGAGTGCGCCTTCTCAGAGGGTCTCAGCCCCTCAGAACATCTTCTCACGGGACAAAGGTGCTCCAAAGAGGAGACCCATCCCTAGCAGGCTGTCC
This sequence comes from Macrotus californicus, assembly GCA_007922815.1. Taxonomy (NCBI): domain Eukaryota; kingdom Metazoa; phylum Chordata; class Mammalia; order Chiroptera; family Phyllostomidae; genus Macrotus; species Macrotus californicus. The sequence goes on from VMDR010004622.1 coordinate 11,157, forward strand.
CATAGCAGAGCAGGCCTAGAAATGCTGACAGCTGTGTCAAGATCACTGACTTCCGTCACAAGGTCAGGGTCATCGTGAACGTAGCTGAAGAAGAGTTCAGCTACATGGGATCCAAATTCTTCCTGGGACACACCCCCTCCCTGCCACCCTCTCCTCTGTCAGCTCCTGGATCCCCACCGCCCTGTGCTCCACACTAAAGAACCAGGAAGAAGGGCTTGGGCCTCATAGGTCCCCCAGCCCCTGCCCTGGCCCCACCCACTGCCCTCATCACAGCCACTGCCTCTGGACCAGAAACTCCTTCAAGAAAGAACTGCATGGGCCTGGCTCAACTGTCTTTGTCTGCAGGACAGCATCCTTTTCAAAGAAGCAACCTGGGCCCCCTTGTGACCAACCCCCACAGCCCTGTGGTGCTAGACACCATCACCTGGGCGCACCAGCCCATGCCCAGGGAGTGACAAGAAGCGCAGGGGCAGACCGTCCAGCCTCAAAGCCAGCTCTGCCCTTTGGAGCTGTGACTAGGACACGTCCTTTGTCAACTGTAAAATGGAGGAAGAAAAGTCCGGAGCTCCCAGGGTTGCTCTGAGGCCGGAGTGGCCACAGGAGGCCCCAGCGCTGGGCCTGGGGCTCAGCAGGAGCTCAGGAGCCTTAGCTCTCCTTTGGGGCGCGATGGAGTCCGTGGCGCGGTGGAGACCATGGCGGTAGGCAACGGAGGCCACGTGGTGGTTTAACCGCTCTCACGTGGCTGCCGGTGGTCAGCTTCCAGCACCCGAACAGGGTAGCAGGTGGTGCCATAATGGCATCTCACAGGTGACGAAACAAGGTTTCAGGGAGGTTAGGTAAGTTGCCCAAGGACACAGAACACTGGAAACGGGGTTCTGCTAGTCCAAATACCGAGCTCTAGTGCTCTGGGGCACAAGGACCCCCGAACCTATAGTGCAGAGGCGGTGTGACGGCTGCAGCACCCCGCCGCCAGCGGGACTCCTTCCCCGGAGCCACGGAGTTCAACCACGAAAAGTTTCCCTCGGCTGTCCTGGGCGGTGAGGATGGCGGCACGGAAGCTGCGCTGCACGAGGCGCACGCATCGTGGACACACACGCGCCCAGGCCGCCTCCTTCAGCCTCGGGCTCTGCAGGAGACCCGGCTTCCGCGGGACCGGCGCCCAGGCAGAGCGGGACTCGCCTCCGCAGGCCACACCTCCCTTCTGCTCCCGGAGCGAAGGCTCCGGGGTCCCCTCTCCGAACCTGCCACCCTCTTACGGGCCCCGACAAGCAGGGGCTGCCGGGGTGGAAGCCCCGCGCCTGGGGCCCAGGCACAGCGCGGGGAGAAAGGGGGACCCGGCCGAGGCCCAAACGCGGGCGCGGTGGCGGTGCCCCCCGCCCTCTTACCTTCCTCGTTCTCGTCAAACACGGCGGGCTTGTGGGAGTGGTTCCCGCCCATATTCCGCCGCGGCGACTGCCGCTGCTGCCGCTGCTACATGCCCGGCCGCGGGGACGCGGAGTGCTCCGTGCGCCGTGCGGAGCGAGGGGTGCCCTGTGCGCCGTGAGGGCTGCGGGACTCGGGGTGCGAGGCGAGCGCCCAGCCCAGGCTGCAGCCGCGCGCCGAGCGGTGGGGGGCCAAGCGCCGCGCAGGGGCGGGGACCGCGGCCGCCGCGCCCCCTCCTCCGAGTGCCCCTTTCTCTCCGGCGCCCCCAGGCTGCGCTCTCTGGTCCCCTGCGCCCGCCCGGGAACCCGTGGGCTCCCTCCCCGTGCCGGGGCCACGGAGCGCGCCTCTCGCCAGCTGCAGCGAGCGGGAGGCGGCACGGGCGGAGGAGGAGGGGAGGAGGAAACGGGCGGGGGCTACACGGAGGTGGCTCGGCGGGCGAGCTCAGCTCCGGGGACGGCCTGGACGAGGGGGCGTGGCGTGCACAGCGGCGCGCGAGCTCAGGCCTGGGGGGCAGCCTGGAGGAGAGGGCACGGAGCGCGCCTCTCCGCCACACCCACCCTAGCCGAGTGCAGTGTCAGCCCCAAGGGCTTGAGATTCCTGCGTCGGGGGCTTCCTCCAGGCAGTAAGCGGTTTGTAAGCACCTATTGTGTGCCGCGTCCCCCTATAGGCCCCTCCGCCCCCGCCCCTGTCCCTTTAAGTGCCTCATAAACACCATCCTCACGGTCAGAAAAATCATTGCCCCCCATTTCAGAGCCAGGTAGACGGAGGTTCAGAGGCGAAGGAACTCTGCGGTCAGGAGTTAGTCCTTCCTGGCTGCCAGGGGAGCCCCCACTACGCCCCACTGGGCCTTATTGCCCATTTGGGCTGAGACCGGTTCTCCGAAGCGTTTCCTCTTCATGTGTTTCTAAGTGCTTAATGAATTAACGTGGGGTCTAGACCTGGCCCCGTAAGGTCCAGCCTGGCCCCTTCATTGTACATGGGGAAACTGAGGCCCCGAAGAGACCGTTTTCCCCAGGAGTCGCCGGCTGGGCGTGGGCCTCGGGATCCCCCCCGGGGGGCGGCCTCAGAGTCTGATTAAGGGGCGGTGCGCCTATGGGTCGGTGGACCCTTGGCGGCAGGAGATGGGGAGCCCAGACGGGGGCGGGGGTTCGCGCCAGGGACAAGAGTACTAAAGACTGAGGTGCAATGGGTGCGCCCCGAGGCTCATGGGGCCGAGCTGGACGAGCACGGACCCTTAGAGGGCGCTCCCAGAGGGAGGCGCAGGTTACGCGCCGAGCGCAAGCCCGCCCCACTCCTGCTGCCGGCATCTTCGGCCACAGCCTGCCATCTGCTGGGCACCTGAAGCCACTGCCCGTGCTTTGGAAGAAAGCGTTTCTTTTTGAGTCCATCTCAGCCCATCTCTCTCTCTCTCTCTCCATCTCTCCCCTTCTCCCTGGCGGAAGCGGGGGGGAAGTGGGGATCGTCTCTTTATCCAACACAACAAAAATGCCCAGACACACGAAAACATGGAGACAGCCGTATCCAGGGCAACGCAGATCAAGTTTCAGGACTGGCCGCGACGGCAAGTTCCCACACTGGCCTCATTTACTGGCCCGGGGTCTTCTACCACTTCCTGCCTGTCCCAGCTGCCTTGGAGTTCCCACCCGTGAAATGGGGAGGTTGATACTAACCGCCAGGGTTGCTGTGAGGATGACATCAGCTAATATTTACAAAAGCAGGTGGCACAACAGTGCCAGGCATATAACAAAGGGTCAATAAATATTTCTTGCCTTTCATTCTACCAACAAGCATTGACTGGGTGACCGCCCACCCCAGCAATGCACTGAACCCAGATACCTTGAGAGGCAGGGGGAGGGATGGTCTGGGTCCTGCTCTGCCCAGGTTTTATCCCCCTTTGCTACACTCTAACAGGCCGGTGTGGCAAGTGGCTCCGGCCTCTGTTTCTTCGTCTGTAAAATGGGGATAACAGTACTTCCTTTCCTAGGGTTGTTGGGGGAATAAATGAATCGATGTTGGTGCTGAGGCATCGTAAGCACAACACAGGTGTTCGTTGTTATCCTTGGTGATGAGCTGTTCTGGAAATTGTACCATGTGCTCCCAGTTCTTCCTGCTCTCCCTGTCCTTACCTGTGCTCACTGGGATGAGGGGTGTCCCTTTCCCCCACACAATGGATGTGGAGCGTGCCATAGGACTTAGTTTGGCCTGGGGTGTATGGGAGGAGGTGACAGTGTGCTAGTTCCGAGTGAGTGACAGGCTTCAGGGATGCCACATGTTTCAGCTCCCTTGTGCTTTTTCCATCCGTCCTGGGGAGGCCTGGGCCTGGAGTAGCCTCTTTTCCCAGAACGAGAGACACAGCAGCAGACTGAGCCCGCCTGAATCCTAAGCAGAGTATGAGGTTCATGAGCAAGAAAAGTTTGTAAGCCACAGAGATCGGGAGGGGATGCTTTGTCTCCCAGCATTGTTACAGAAAGAGGCATGCACTAAACAAACAGTCACGCATGCAAAGGCCGCACTACGATGTGTGTTGCTTTGCGGGGAATCCCAGGAGGCCGTGGGAATGCAGAAGGCACTTGTTCCAGCCCTGAGAGGCAGGAGAGGCAGAGGGTCCCCAGAGAAGAGTCCTGAGCACGTGTTCCCTTCCCTCACTTCTTTGCTGGACAAGCATTGTCTGAGTACCTATTGTGGGCCAGTCCTGGGCTAGGTCCTGGACACAGACCCAGTGGGGAATAAGACAGGGTCTGCTTTCATGGAGTTCAAGTTCAGAAGTCTAGTGTGGGACAAGGACAACACTCACGAACGGGTCATACCTGCAGACAACCCCTTCTCATGCCTCTCCCCACTTACACACAATGGGCCAGGCCCTGTTCTCTCCAGTGCTGTTCCCCATTGCCCGTCTTAACCCTCACGACAAACCTGCCAGGTGGGTGTTATCCTCCCTGCACAAAAGGCAACAAAGTCCAAATGATTGACAAGTGGTGGACCTGAGATTTAAAACCACAGATTCACCCTGTGTGTCAAATCCGAAAGAAAGGGTGCAGGGAATAGCGGCCATTGCCGGAGCTGTGGAGTTCAGATCCTTTTTATTTTATTTTTAAGCGCCTTTGTATTGTGTCACATTATTTTAATAATCAGGAGAAGGAGTGGTAAGTATTTTCATTTTGAAAAAATCTTGCAGACAGTAAACTGCCCCCGACTGTGTACGGCATGTCTCACAGTCACCATTACAGTTACCGTTCCACCTGAGGGGCGTGCTTCCTTCACCACCATCGTGCAGATGGAGAAAAAGAGGCTCAGGGGGTCAAGTAGCTTGCCCCTCATGCCATATTATTGTGTCAGTTCCCTATGGCCGCTGTGACAAGTCACTACAAACTTGGTGACTTCAAACAGAAATGTACTCTCGTCCCGTTCTGGAGGCCGGAAGTCGGACATCAAGGCGTGGGCAGGGTGGGCTCCACCTGGGGCTCGGAGCGGAAGTCAGTTCCAGGGGTCTTCCGGCTTCTGGTGGCTCCAGGCATTGCTCTGTTCACTTCTTTCTTTTCATTCATAAAAGCAAAAACCCTCCAGATTTCTTTCCGTTAGCAAAACCAGGTAGCGATATAGGTCTCTCATGAAGTCGAAGTGGTGTTACCCGAACTTTTGAAAAGTGGGGACTCCCTGTGTATTGCAGGCAATCAGTACATGTTTATATCAGCCACGTGGACAGCATAAGAAATGGACCTGATTTAGGAAAAAACAAAATGTAGTTCAAGGTCATGTTTAACTGCTCCTGGCAAAGGCTTTCTCACCACACTTGTATTTTGGGTGGGACTCTGGGCTAGGGTACCTAGGGGGGACGTGAGTAGAAACACCAGCCCCTCCTTGATAAAAGGTACCTGGGAGGTTCATCACTGTCTCGGTGTCTAGTCACACGCGAAGTAGCCCTTCGCCCCCAGGGTTGTGTGGGAGACAGCTCTAGGTCGATGAGACAGAAGTGAAACTGTACACGTATTCGAGAATAACACATGGAAAATATGCTTAAAAGCTAAGTGCAGTATGAGACCCTCATCCCGAACAAAGGGTCCAGTTTCTCACTCTTCCTACAGGGAGGTAGCTGTACAAAATGCCCCCAGAAAGAACCTTTCCAGGCAGCATTGGGAAGGACGGAAACAGAGGACACTCCATGGACATCTGTAGCCAAAAGAAGACAGGTGAGAACTTCATTCTCATACTGCTGCCTGGGTGAGGGCGGCTGCTTTAGACAGGGGACAGGTCTCACGTTTAATCTGACGACCCTAACCTGGGCCGCCCCCACCCCCTGCCAGGCTCATTTGCAACCAGAAGGGTTTCCAGGTAAGGAAAGGCGGATGAATGGCTGGACTGCACAGTGGTACCTGCTCTCTCACTCTGGTCTCCCAAGTAGACAGCCGTGTGTGGAAGTCTCCAGAAGCCCTAGTCAGGGTATGGCTAACCCAGTCTGGCTGACTTCCTGCTCAGTTAGCACATCCCCTCCCCCCACTTCCTATGTATGCTTGCGGCCATCCAGGCCCTGGAGAGAGTGGCTGGACGTGGTCTCAGCTGCCTTCTCAGCTGAAGCCGCCTCCAGGCTCACGGCCTAGTAAGGATCTGTACGGTCTTCTAACTATGTGCAAAACAGAGACATAAGTAGAATAAAAGCCACCTGCTTCTCTGCGCTGAGTGCGCCTGGCTTTCCCGGAAGGTTGACTGTGGAAGACCCTGGAAGTTACAGTCCCGGTGGGTGATTTTCAGCCCATGCGCCATAGGAATTTTTAAACCAGGCAGTACCTGACTAGTCAGGAGCACTGACCTCTTTTCCCTTAGAGGGTCAAATTAAAAAAAAAAAAAATGACAACAGCCAACACAACAGTAGCCATCTGGTGTGAATGAGTCAAAATTATACCTATTTTTTGGTCAGATCAGCAAAAAAGGTATTTGTGGGTGTGCTGCAGAATTTCAGTCACTACTTTACATGAGCCGTGGGATGAACGAGGTCGAGACTCATGGGTCTCGGGGTCTCCCGTGAATCCAATGAGGGGTCCGGTCCATGATTCTGTGTTCTCAGATATCCCCACAGAGGTACGGAAATAATGACTGGGATCCTTCTCCTGACATGCGTGGTCGTGAGTAGAGTCCTGGGGCCGCCAGCCCTGTCACCAAGAGCGTGACCAAGCCTCCACCGGCCCTGCCCTCCAAGCCGTGGACTCCAGTGGCCGTAACCTTCCATTCTGTGTGACACGACCACGCTGCAGACACTAATGTCACTCCCCAGGGCAGGGCGTCTTCAGCGCCAAGCCACTTTTCAGAGTCGGCTAGATCAGATTTTGTTCTCATTTCCAGGAAGCCTGTTTAATTTAAAACTTGATTCTGGCTCCCGTATCCAAAGTACCACCCACTTGCCCTCCAGTGCAGCGCTGGCCATCACAGAGGGGGAAAGAAAATGACAGAGACGCGGTGGCACACTGAGGCAAGGCACCGTTTGCACACTCAGTTCTGTGGTCGGAAATCATTTCACTCAGGTAGCGAATTATTCCTAATGATGAAAAAACTAGTGATTTCAGGAGTAAGCCTTTACTGAGTCCATGTGTGTACATATATGTGTGGGTGGAGTCTCACCAACTAAAGGTCCCTAAATCGCTCCGCAGGTGGTGCGTCTGCGTGTCTTGGCACTGTGAAACCTCCCCAGAGGCGTCCGCTGTTTGGAACGTGGTAGCCCAGCACTTCCGAGCTCCTTGTTCCTACATGGAGACAATTTGTGTAGCAGCTCCAGGGTGACCTCAGAGTAGGCGACTACGGGAACTCTCGCTGCGGTGTGAACCAGGCTGGGTCAGAAGGAAGGCAGACTCCGTCACTGCCAAAAGCAGCGTCCATGGTGTGCATTGCTCCGTACCCCACCCCCTCCGGGGCTTATAGGGATTGGTAAGGGCTTTAAGGGGGTCGTCGTGAACACACTGAAACTGTACTTGAACTTGGGTGTGTGTGCACATGTGAGCATTTTTATGGGGAGAGAGTTAAAGTCTTTCCCAGTTCCTTTGGCGGCATGAGGAACCCCCCCTCCCTCGAAGGCGAGGACTAAGGAGCACCGATCCATAGAATAATCTATCAGGGAGAATAAATTCTTCTCTCAGAATCAGAACCACGTCCGCAGGAGCGATAATGATGCTGTCCCAAAGACGTCAGGTGTCGAGGTGGGAAGGGTGTGGCCTAGGAGGCAGGAGACAGGCCCTGACCGTTCTGCTGCTACCAGCTCCTGTTGTGAGCCCTGCTAAGCTACTTCCCTTTCCTGGGCCTCAGTTTCCCTTTCTGTAAGTGGAAAGAACGAAGGAGCTGTGCTGTATGGCAAGGGCTGCTACTTGATCTTTGGTATCCATTTGTCCCTTCTTTTTCTAAAAGATAACACACACCATTTCAGCAAAGCACGTGGTTAAGTGGCTAGAGACTACATTTCCCAGCACCCTTTGCAGGTAGGTATGGCCATGTGACCGAGTTCCAGCCAATAGGAGGTGAGAAGTGATGTGTAGCGGGACTGCACTCTCCCTTCCCATTCTTGCAGGCCTGCAGGATAGGGTGAGCCAGCTTCCCCCTGCTGGTAAGGACCGCACCCTCGGGAGTGACAGAAAATTGGGTAGAAGGAGCCCCACCTAACTCATGCAGCAGCGTGCCCTACCGGACTTGGACTGCCTGCCCACCTCTGGGCCGTGAAGAGAGAATAAGACACTGTTACAGTTCAACTACCGTATTTTGAACCTGAGGGTTTCTTTGGCTCAGCAGTTTAGCCCATTATTTAACTCGCACAGATGGGATGAATGCCATCCAGTGTCACCATCCTTTTCATCCCACCCCCCGCGCCCGGAACAACACAGGCTCCCAACAGACACCCGGCAAACGGAGAGAGTGACCGAACAGATGAGCGTGCACGGAAGGGATTCCCGGTCCGGAATACTGTGGGGTGATTCATGAGCCAGATCGGCTGTGGGTGAGGTCATGTCCAAATGTCCTTCCAAACCTAAGATCCCGTCGTGTTGTTTCTCGGAACTGAGGGTCATTTGGGAGCAGGGCAGCAGTGACTGGCATGTCTCAGCTGTGTGTTCACCAAACAAAGGGGGGGTTTCTAAGAGACACCTCTCTACTACCCCTCTCAGTGATTCATTCAGTCACTCAACAAACATGTGCTCATCACATGCCAGGTGCCTGTGGGTACAGAAATGCACCAGTCCTCACACAACCCTCGCAAACCAGTGGATGGTGCGCTGGTAAGTAAAAGCATTTTTGGCTGAATGGAGGCTGCCACCTGGTGATGTGGGATTGTTGAGTCTTCAGAGTCACCCCGGAGCTGGTCTCTAGGACAGCACTCTCTTTATCTTCGCTGCTTTTAACTTGGCCGGGAGTTCTTGGTTTGCTTTGGGGGAGTTCATCTGTCAGAACCAGTTCTCAGAGTCCTCCAGGTGCCCTCCTCAGTCTCCGTCCACCCCCTACATCTGCAGAGCAACTGGCATTTATTAGCCAGGAACCTGGGGCTCTGCAGGGGTCAGAGATCCAGCTGGGGAGGGAGAAGAGCTGGCTGTGGCCTGAGCCCACCACTGGCCATCGGACGGACCGCTCTTTCGGCATTCAGCCATTTAGCTTGAACAAGTCACTGCCTTTCAGTTTCTCCATTTGTAGAACGGGGGCCGTGTTCCCCATCTTACAGCTTCTGTGATCTTTGAGTCACAGCGCCCAGCCGAGGGCCTGCTGCCCACCAGGGCTCGGGACGTGAGAGTAGAGTTGGTGGCGTGAGGACTATTCCTCTGCCCAAAGTGTCACTGGCATCTGGTGGACAGAGACCGGGCGTGTTGCTAAAATATTTCATGATGCACAGGACAGCCCTCCACAACAAGGAAATATCTGTCCCCAAATGTCAATTGTGTCAACGCTGGGAGACTTTGCTCTAGTCCATTAACATGCCAATTTCAGCGCGATACATTCAAACTGTTGCTAGAGAGCTGCTGTGCGCGGTATGAAGTGCCGCCCTCGCCCTGGTGCCTGATACATAACTGCAACACAGCGTTTCGGGGACTGCGGTTGGAATTCTGGAATTCTTGCCTTCAAATATGAACAGCATGGGCTCCAGTTTTCCATCCACACATGCATCGTTACGGGAGAACCTGATCCTACCTGCCCGGGTCCCCTTGATTTCAGGACCCCCGGGATCAGGAAGCATCACCGTGGCCCAGTCTGGCTGGCCATTGCAGAGTTCCTGGTCCGAATGCACAGGCACCTGGACCCAATTTGCATAACCCGAACCACACCTGGGGCCTCAAGTAGGGAGGGAGCAGATGAGGTGCTTACGGTGATTACCAGTTCAGGTGTGATGACTGTAGCACTTTTTCAACCACTGTTTGTCGGCACCTACTCCATTCCAGGCACTGTGCCAAGGGCTGGGTATTCCGGGGTGGGGGGAGCACAGTCCCTATAGTCGTCACGCCCAGCCGCTTTCAGATGGCCTTAGCATGCATTGTTTTATTTACTCAAACCTTTGATATAGGCAGAAACGGTGTCGCTTACGAGTGAGAAAATGACACCTACCAACAGGTGCACAATCGGGACTCTTTGCTGCAAGAACCGAGTGACGCCTAGGTCATAGAAGCATGAAAGGAAACCGTTCAAGGGTGTCTGTTAGCCAACACAATCCCTGAGACGCTCGGAGCCTGGTGCAGCTGGAACTCTGATTATAACACCCCCCTGAGCAGGCTGCGACACGGTCCCACTGCTTCTAGGCACCGGCGTGGGAGATGCTGACCATCTCTACCTTCCTGCACCCGTAGGACAGCCCTTAGTTAGATGCCACACATGCCAAGGAGTCACCCATAATACTGGGGAAGGAAGCTTTGCTGAATGTATTGTCCCCCTTTTCTAACTCCTTCCTCCTCTCTGCATGATACCCCCGATTCCCCCTCCAGCCCCTACCAGGACGGAGAACACTAGTCACCATTGTTCCATTCATTGAGCAATCACTATAGGCCAAGGAGTGTAGGAAGCATGTTGCAAAAGTCAATCACTTTAACCATCCCGTAAGGACTATGTTTCCATTTTCCTCCTCATGCAAGCAGGAGGTCTCAGAGACTGATTCATCCAGTCACTTCCTCGGTGAACTTGCATGAGACCTCCTGGGAGGCAGGCCCTGCTGGGCGCTGGGAATGAAGGACATACTCAGCGCTCACAGTGCATGATGGAATGAAGGCGCTGGGCCCTAAAATCCTGTGGCACACCCGCGAGGCCATCGGGCTCCAAATGTCAAGTGCTCCGCCGCGCACTAAATGCCTCCCCAGCGGGGTCTGCAAATGGGGGCTGGCGTTTTCTGACAACTGTGCAGGTGCGTCTGGGATTCTGTGATCAAATTTATATCTCACCATAACAGTGCATTTTTAGCAGCCTTTGAAGGAGGTCAGTGATGGCCAGCAGGGGGGCAGCAGACGCCAGCGGGAGAGAAGTGCGTTCAGCCCCTTGCTCTGACCTCCTGCAGGGCCTCTGTGCTGGGGCTGCCATGAAAATGCACCCAGAACCAGCGTCGGATGGTGGAGCCTGGCGAAGAACCCAAGAGCAACGTGAGAGTCAGCTGAACGAGGACAGCTTTATTTCTCTTCTTTTTGGAAGATGAAACCAAGCAGGGAAATGTGAAGACTTCTCTGTAAAACACCAGGCGTGTGCACAACGGGCAAGGCTCTTTTTAAGTGTGCAGATCAGTTTTTACAAAGGCATGGGGCAAACAGAAAGAAATCACGCCACCAGTAGTGCAGACGAGAACGCTGTGGCAGGAAGCCCTGCGGGAGTGCACGGCTTATGAACGCTCTTGGTGATGTGCGTCTGTCCTGACATTCATCCATCAGACGCTCCGGAGGAGGGGAGCATGTGGAATATTTCCGGCGTCAGTCGCTGCGCTGGGTGCTCAGGACCCAGCTGAGAGCAACAGAGAAGATGCTCAGAAGGAAGAACAGCAAACAAGCAAAGATGTGTGACTAACGTCGGGACAGGGAAGCACAGGAATCCATGGGGGGACACAGCAGCGGGCCGCTCATCTTGCCTGGGGCCTGAACGTGCCTTGTCAGGGAAGGGCTGATCCACACGCCCAGTCGTCTGAGCCTGGCGCCTGGCAGCGGGGGGCTGCCTCGGGGCAGGGAACAGTGGCCCAGGCCAGGGACAGCGAGGTCAGAAACCCAGGCACCAGAGGGGAAGTGATGCATGTGATGCCCACTTATAAGAGATTATTATTATTGTGCAGTCGGCGAGAAAGACTTGATTAATTTCCACACCTTTCTGGTTCGGCTTCTAAAGACTAAGTGCATAGCTGGAAGAGACACAGCCGCTACTGCGTACAATTCTGCTGAGCAAATGAGTAAGCAACTAAGTAACAGTCCCTGCTCCTGGGGGTTGAAGTGGAGTTAGGAAGAGCCGGGTAACATCCTGTGAAATGTGCTGTGCGCCACCAGCCTGGAAATGTATGCGATATTCCTCAATCTCCTGTGCCTTCTCTCCTTTGATTTAACATGGTTGGATGGGAGAATGTTACATTATGTTTAGGGGGGTCTTCTGCCTCCCACACAACGGTGAATTTATAGCGCAATTCACGGAACTCCGCAGGCCTTTGGAAAGTCTGTGTAAGTGAACACAGCCCATGAGAGAGTCGGCACGCCCGGTGGGCCAGGCCCCCCCCGCAAGGATGCTTCCGGGACACCTCACACCACAAAGAGGCTGGCGCGGCCATCAGCAAGACCGAGGTCTCATCACCAACCTGCCTGTTACCAGCAGCGTAACCTTGGCAGGATGTGCCCCTTTTGAGCCTGAGAGTGCCCAGTGTGAAAGGGACTGATGATCCTTGTCTCTGAAGTCGGTCATGAAGAGAGAACCTTCCAAGACAGGTGATCCCACGTGCTCAACACATGTTCCCACGCGCCTTACCTTCCTTATTCCAGGCCCTAGGCGAGCCCTGCTTCCCAAACTCGGGCCTCCTTGGGAAGGAATAAAGAGACCATCCAGATAAAGAAAAGAAATAGGGAGGTCACACCTGACACGGCTTATGGTGCCAAGCCACCCAGAGAGGCTGAGCCAGGTTCTGACACAGGTTCTGAAAGGGCTCAACTGCTTTCTGCCCCGATGGAGTTATTCTCGCTGCCTCCTGCCCTGGGCGTGGGCTGGCTCCCCGGTCAAAAACACTCCCAGTGCTTCCCAAGGGAGGAGGCCCAGACGTCGCAAGAGCTGGAGTCCCCGGCACTGGATGGGAGGCAGACTTGGGGACTGAGGCCCCGCCCGGTGCCTGTGTGCAGTGCATGTGCAGTGCGGGTGCTGGGCTCCAAGTGGCTGTCATAGCAAGAAGGGAAAGGCAGCCGGAGCATCGTGTACCTGCTCATGCTGCTGACCCGCTCTGTCCTACTGGGCCCTGAGTGCCGGGCTGGTTCCTGGGGACAGAGGTGGCAGGCCCCAACTCCCCACGCAGAGCCCCTCAGGGGCTAGTATGTAGGTGTGTGTTGGGGGCTGAGGCTGGGAGCTATGTTTCTGGGGCTGGAAGTCACAGAATTGGTAATAAAAGCAAACCCACGATTCTTACTCCACCCAGCACTGGCCAATCTAAGGGCTTCACAGAGTTGACCGTTTAATCCCCTCTGGGTCCTGGGCGGGGGCGGGTGGCGGGGAGGCGGTGGTGGTGGGGGCTGTGGTAGCAGTGCTGTTTCCGTCTTACAGATGTGGAAACAGAGAAAGTCACGGAGCTAGAAAGGGGCAGAGCTGGATGCGAGCCCCGAGCTTGGCTCTCTGGTTTGAGTTTAAATCCAGCTGGCCCCTCAAGAAAAGCAGAATGGATGGTGCCAGGGGCCGGGGGAGGGGCACTGAGGAGTCAGCGTTTAATGGGGACTGAGCTGAGGTCTGGGAAGATGAAAACGTCCTGGAGATGATGGCGACAACCATTGCACAGCAATGCGAATGTGCCTGAAGCCACTAAACTGGACACTTACAAATGGGACAAAATTTATCTGATGCACGTTTTATCACAATAAAATTGCTCTTTCGTAGGTACAGGGCAGTCATAGATAGCTCTAGAAATGCCCATCACATTGCACAAGAAACGGATCATCTTTCATTACAAGAGTGATCATCAAAGGGACAGCTCAGTTGGCTGGAGTGATGTCCCCGACACCAAAAGGTTATGGGTTCGATTCCCAGTCAGGGCACATGCCTAGGATCAGAGTTCGGTCCCCTGATGGGGTATGTACAAGAGGAAACCGATCGACGTTTCTCTCTCACATCGATATTTCTTTCCTTCTCTCTCTCTCTCTCTCCCCCTTCCCCTCTCTGTAAAATCAATACGCAAGTCCTTGGGTGAGGATAAAAACAGTGAGCATTGAAGAAGGAAACTGCAGTGTGAATTTTTCGTAGATCAGGAGCCATAACTGGATAATGGTTTCATTTGCCAGAGAGAGAAGAAACCCCTGAACCAGCTCTGGCCAAAAGGAAGCACTAACTCTGCAGCTGGAAGGGATCCCAGGGCAGCTCACAGAGTCTAAGGGGGAATTTCAGGACTCGGCCCCCAGGACTGGAACCAGAGTGGCAGCTCGATCCAGACGTTGCTCTGACTACCTCCCGGCTCTGCCCATGCACCCCCGGCCCCGCCTGCTCCTCTGCAGACAGGCCCGCTCCCGGCAGGGACACACCTCTGGCAACCACGCAGGAGGCTGGTGGGGTTGGACAGCCACTTTCTCCTGTATCCGTCTGTTAATCCCAGGGAAGGTGCTGACTGATCCATCCTGGGACATCTACCCATCACCATCACATGGCAGGGAGGTGAGTATCGGCCTAAGATGCATTTAAGGAACAAGGTCCATAACTAGAAAAAAAAAAAAATGGAAAGAAAGAAAAGATCAATGGAAAACCACATCCACTCCGGCTGTCTCACATGTGTTCCATCTTTACAACGAGCCTGCGCAACAAATGTTATGAGCTCCACTCACCAGAGAGAGACAAAGGATAACAAGGTGCGCCCAGCCACATAGACCAGACGTGAGAGGGACTAAGTACGAACTGCGAATCACAGAAACAGTGGCAGCGATGTGAAGTGCGGTGGCACAGGGAGTGGCCGGGACATGGTAACAACTGTGGGGCCAGGTGGGCCCTAGAGTTCCCCAGGGGCCACCAGGCAAATGTGCGAGTTTATAGGGATGTCCACTCACCATGCTGTACCCCTGAAGCTAATTAACACTGCACGTCCACTGAAACTAAAAACTAAATGTAATCATGCGCACACACACGGGAGGGGGAACCCAAGTCTGCAGCGCTCCGAAGCCTGTGCTCTTTCTGCTACGCCAAGTCGGGGCTCTTCCGAGCAGACTTTTTTCCAGTCCTTTCTGCATAAACAGACCCAGAGAACATGTTTGGGGAAATTGTGCTGCACGTTGCTTCTCATTACATTTTGAATCCGCGTATTGAGGCTTTATAGAAGGGTCTCTATTCTAGAACATGGGGTCCTTTTCATAATCACTGTCCCCACGCCAAGTGCAACGTTGGTGTTTGTCTTCAGTCCTTCCCTCTGGGGCCTGCGGGCCGACTTTCCATGTGCGTTTGCCAACAGTGCAAGGAACAAGCTCAAAAACACATAACCAGGGCAGGCACAGCTTTTAACTGAAGGAACACTGATGTCAACAGGAACTCCGGAGGCAACAGCCTGGCGAGTGGCTCAGCCTCTTCCCCTCCAACACCCTCTGGCTGTGAGTGCTGGGCCAGGAGGCACCAGCAACCCTGGCTCCTGCGTTCTGACCTCGAACGGCAGACAGGCGGGTGGGCAGGGACCCACAGGTGGCCTCCAATGCCAGGCACTGACGTTAGCATCTCAGACTCTGTGTCTGTCTGGGGTGATGTTTTCCTCAGAACGGACACTGCCACTGGGCTCTCCCGATCGCTGGCAAAGACGGTTACTGGCTGGACATCGGGCAACAGAGGAGGTCTGAGACTGGCCAAGCACGCACTGGACAGGAACGCAGGGGCCGCTCGGGAGAGGTGGGATTCCGCGTTTGAGCCAAGTAACCAGGATCCAAGACAACAGCCAGTTCCCATTTCTTACGGTCTGCTCGGGAATTTCTCATAGCCCTGTGGGGCTGGGAACAGAGAGTATTTCTCCAGATACCTGCATCACTTACTGAACTATGCCAGTCTGAACAGCCACAAAGAACAGAGTAAATGTTCTTTATCTAGAATGCTAACAAGGAGTCCCGGGCTGTGAAAATGCTCAGGGGGTCACAAGACAGCCGTGGGCAGGGTCCGCTCCCGGCACGGAGCTCCAGACTTTCTCCAGGGGTCGGTGAGATGTTGCCCTCTGGGTGGGGAGGAGAGAGCAGGCACCCTATGTGGCAGCCTCTTTGTGACCACACGGGGCCCAGCTTTAAGCTGGAGTGAATGGTATATATGTCCCTTCAGGTTCTGCCAAAGAGGCAGAACCAGAGAAAACAGCCTGTGTGAAGGTCAAAGGCTGCCCGGGTGGTAACTGTGGACCCTCCGGATTGCTATGGAGTGCGATTTGGAGCAGGTCACTCAGCCTCTGTGCCTCAGCGCCCTGAAGTGACGATAATGGAGTCAATGTGGTCATACTTGCACAGGCTCAGAGCAAGGCAGCACTTCCAGAGCCCGCAGTCGTCCTCGTCATCATCGTCGCCAGGGTCAGAGTGGAGGCCCTGACGGCACAAGATGGCTGAGAGCTGAGCCCAGGCGGGGACCCAGCCACAAACCTCAGACTGTGCTGCGGGCCTCAGGGAAGCAGGGAAGGAGCTGAGACCGGCTGGCACAGGTGGATCTCTGCTCCCGAACTGGGTCCTGGGAGGGGACAGCACTCTGGGCAGAGACGTTAAATGTGATGTGACTGTGGGAAAGGGTCCTGAAGCCACTTCCCATGGAAAGAAGGTGCAGGAAATGGAGCGGACGTGTACCCTGGGAGAGGGCAGAGTCTGTTTCACCCGGGAGGGGTGGGCGGGGCGACTGGTGGGGACAGGACGAGGAAGGACGGTGGCCTTAGGGTCGCCACGGCCGGTCCTGTGGCAGAGGGGTTAGGCTACGGCTGGCAGCAGGAGGGGTCTCACCACATCCCAGCTTCCCCTTGGGAAGCATCTGTGGGAGTCAGGGCTGCCAAGTCTGGAGGGCGGCCCTAGTGGGCAACAGCCCCGTGGGGGAGGCACAGAGCAGACCAGGTGGAGCACTCGACAGGGAGGCTGAAGGGGGGCACAGGCACCAGGCAGGTGGACGCGGGTTTCTGCCGAGCTCCTCGAAGCCTCAATCTCTGTCATTCTGCAGAACCCCAGAGAGGTGGCGCATTCGTCTCCTGTGGCGGCCCCAATGAATCACCAGAAACCGGGCGGCTTAAAACCGCACACATTTGCTCTCTCGGGCCTGGAGGCAGGACAACCGCCCCGAGTCGCCCTGGGCTGAAATCAAGGTGCAGGCAGGGCCGGTTCCTCTGGAGGCTCCAGGGGAGGATCCTTGTCCCCCTGTCCCACAGCCTCTAGAGGCAGCTGCATCCCATGGCTTGTGGCCTCTTCCTCCAGCAGCAAAGCGCCTCCCAGACCCTCCCTCTCCTCGCACCACCCCCACCCAGGTGGAGCCAGAAGGCACACCCTGTGCGTTTCCGGAGTTAGTAACCTGCTTCCTCTCCTGTGAGGACGGGACCCCCACCTCTCCCAGGGTTTGTCCCCACCGTCCATCCCAGGAGACTCTCAAAAACGTAGCTGTATGTCCAAGGGTGGGTAAAGAGCCCACAAAGAAAGTGTTGCGGTCTAGCTGAGAGATGCTCACCCACTCGCTCCTCTGCGCTGGTGGGTGGGCTCTCCAGACATTGCGAGGCCCCACGCATGACAGGTCCAGGCTGCAGACCAGACCTGAGGGGATGGCAGAGCCTGTGGGAGGAGACGAAGACTGTAGTTTGTGGGAAATTCCGCCTGGATGTTTAATACATTCTGGGTGGAGCAGCCTGACACTGCAGGAGCAGAGGCAGGGGACGGGGGATGAGGGGATGAGGGGATTAGAGGGGGGGGTGGCAAAGGTGACCTTTGTGAGCACAGACATGGGTCTCCTGAGCCGCCCGCACATGGCAGGTTGGGGGGCAGCCAGTGTGGGGCTGGCTCGGGCTGCCCTCTGTGCGTTTTCAGTGGCTGTGCCTTGTTCTGGGTTACAAGATTAACAGCCTTCAAGTTAATTAAATAGCAAAGGCTTCTGAGCATCTGCTCTGCCCGGTGGGGCGCTGGGTGCTGACAGGCCGAGATGAAAGTTGCCCTGGGTGGGTGAGGAAGACGGACGAAATCCTCTCAGCTGTGTCTGGTGCTCCGGATGCAGCAGAGCTTCGGATTTGCCCAGGGAGCCCGCTGACAGCCGCACGTGGTGTCCCGAGTGGGACAGGGTCAGATCTCTTCGAGACACATTAGTTCAAGGTAAAAGATGCAGACGGGTCCTGATTTCCAGCCCAGGGATGGCTTCTGGATCTGACCAGTCCAGGGACTTGTTTGGGTGCCTGGGCTTGTTTTCCTTCCCTGTCCCCAATGTGACACTCTTCCCATGAGCACGTCCAGGGGCCCCGGAGCATTTCTAAGGGGACCTGGAGTCCACAGCCGAGGCTGCCCCC
This sequence comes from Macrotus californicus, assembly GCA_007922815.1. Taxonomy (NCBI): domain Eukaryota; kingdom Metazoa; phylum Chordata; class Mammalia; order Chiroptera; family Phyllostomidae; genus Macrotus; species Macrotus californicus. The sequence goes on from VMDR010004622.1 coordinate 29,197, forward strand.
CCCCAAGGGAGTGAGAGGACTCTTTCATCCAGAAAGAAGTTATGTGTTTGCTGCTTGTCCCTCCAGTTCTGCCCTATCTGAGAGGGTGCCCAGGATGGTCCCCAGGTCACCTTGCTAAAGGTGTTTAGAGACTACATGCCTACAAAACAGGGAGGCGTGACCGATATGCCTGCCCGGGGCTGTGACACCAGAACACCAGATAAATGGAGCAGAGGACTGGAAGAGACCTCTGGCACGGCCCAGGCAATGCCACTGTGTATGGACAGGGAGTGGGGCCCAGGGCCGGGCCAGCAGAGTGGAGTGGGTGCAGCCAGGCTTCATCCCTGAGGCAGACCCAGAGCCACACTATGCCCAGGCCACCACACTCCTTTCACTCAGCCCACGGGTCCCCGTCTTTGGTTGTTCTGGGGTGTGCGGCTGGCCTGGGCCCCTTTCTGCCCCTCTTGCAGTGACAGAGGCTTTGGAGACAGGCAGACCCAGGCGCGGGGCTTCCTCCGTCTCCTCCTTAGCCTGTGAGTTTCCTCCTTAGTTGGGGTGACCCTCGCTCTCCCTCCCCCTGAAACAGGAAGCACCCCACCCACTCCACAGGCTTTCTGGGAGCTCAGGCATCGGCTGTGTGGTTGCTGCGCATGTGGCACCTAAGTGACACTCGTGCATCTGTGCCAGGACGTAAGTGACACTCAGTGCTAACTGAACACCTCCCTCTCTTCTCACGGCAGCTCCTTCTCCCTGCTGGCCCCACGGACTCGGGCAGCCCACGGGCCCAGACTCATCTTCAGTTGCAGGTCCTGCTCCATTCGGCCCCTTTGCCTCCAGCTTTGTGACCTTGGGCGATTTGCTGGAACTGCCTGAGCCTCAGTTTTCCCGTCTGGAACAGGGGGCTGTTTCCTGAGGCCGCTGTGGTTCAGGGACGGCTGCAGGACTAGAGAGGGGGTCATCGCCTCTGACACTACCATGGTGGCATTAGCTCAGAGCCTGTACTCCTCACCACGAATTCAGAGCTGGGGGCTCCCATCATCCCCATGTCACCAAGAGGGAGCGGGAAGGAAGGTCAGCACCAGAGGTGAGTAACCATGTGCCCCACCGAGCATCTAAGGAGACCACTTATTGTGCCCATGGCAGGACAGCAGCCTGCAGGGCACCCTGTAATGGAGCGGTGCATTTGGGGAACTGCTTGCCTGGCCTTCCGGTCCGCTCCGTGCAGGGCCTGGGCTAGGAGCCTGACTTGGGCTAGCTGGGGGAATGCTCACCCAGCCCCCACCACGGGCGCCAGTGCCAGCCCACCTTCCAGACACACAGGCACAGCTGCTCAGAGGGTAGATGACCGCTTGAGGTTCCCCGGCTGGTCAGTGCGGGGTGGATGTGGACACCCAGCTACCTGACCCCAAGCTCCGTTCACTGCTGCTCAATCCATCACTGCTGGTCCTTTCCCTCCCCCGCCTCTGCTGGAGGAAATCAGCCAGCTTTATAACTGGTCCCCAGTCTGAAGGGACTGGCCACCTGCCCCTGACCCCGCCTGAACCTTCCCGTCATCCATCTCTGTCTCCCTCTTGTCCTCTACCCCCTCATCTGTGGGTCCTGCCCCTTCAGGCAAAGCCCCTGACCCGGGAGAGGCTTGTACTGGAAGTGTGGAGAGCACCTCCCTGCTTGCCCTCAGGCATCCAGCAACCCCCAGACAGCCCCTCCTCTCACAAAGGGTCTGAAAGGATCCAGTGTCCAGGTGGGCGTGCTCCATGGCCTTGGCTGGGCCCCACAGGAAATGGAGGCGTGGAGGACCACCCCCAAGCAGCTGCTTAAAGGGGAAGCTGGCCTGGGGCTACAGGAGGTCCCTCTGCACCATGACGCCCTGGCTGCTCCCCCTGCTGCTGCTGCTCCTGGCTGGGCCCCCCGCCGTGCAGCCTGCACCCCCGACCTGCTACTCCAGGATGTTGGGCCTAAGCCGGCAGATCACCCGGGACTTCCAGAGCCTGCAGGCCACGGAGCCCTCGGTGAGTCCCCTCCGCCTGAACGGAAAAGGGGGGTCCGTGCAGATCCAGTCCCCCAAAACATGCCTTTGAACCAAGGAAAAAAAAGAAAGTGCTCTTTTTCTTTTCTGGTCATTGTTACTCTGAAAGGTATTTTTGTTTTATTCCCATCCTTTTAAATACAATACCAATGGCTTGCACTTTCTCTAAAGTTCAAAGAAACATAATCCAAGACTTCACAATTCCTGCTTGTAACTTGCGAGTAAATACCAGGGGATCTGTTGAGAAATGTGAAAAAGGAAGGAAAAACCTCCCAATAGAGTTTGGCTGACGAATTCTCTTCTCTGGCCAGTGGGCTCCCCCAGGGGGTGACTCCCAGACCTGGGCTCCGCCCCTGCCTACTGTGGGCCCTGAGACCTGGGCCGATTTCAGCCCCTGATCTCAGTGTCCCGCTTCGGTGAGCAGGGGTGGCTGAGCGTCCACCCCTCGGGGCAGCTGTGAGGGTTGGAAGGGCGACTACAGATGCAGCGGGCAGAGCAGGGCCTGGTGGGGGACCCCAGGAGTGGCAGCTGCTGCCTCAGTCAAACTGAGGGCCACCCAGGACTAGAACTCGGGCCTCCCGATCGCCGTGATGAAACAAAGTGAGCTCTAAACTCCATGATAAACTTTGGTAAAAGTGAAATGTCTCTTTTAACACTTGTAAACAATTCAAACAAAACGTAACATTTCTCAGATGTGGGGTTTAGGGTGCCCTAACGCTTTCCTTGTATTTTCTTTTGAAAGTTAAGTAATGTTTACTTTTTTCTAATTGTGAAAGCCACGTAGTTTGAAGAGCTGTTGGAAAAGGCACAAAGGACAAAGAATTACTTGCAGTTCGGCCCCCTAGAGGTGACTGCTGACATGACACCCTGGGGGGAGTATTTCAGCTTCCCATCTGCGCAGTGGTGTCCAAGTGTGTGTGTGAGTGTGTGTGTGTGTGTGTGCGCGCGCACGCGTGTGCGAGTGCGTGTGTACGAGCGGATGGGGTCGACGGCACAGCGGCTCTGCCCCTCGCACACTGAGAAGTGGCGCTGCCACCTGAGCTAATATTCTTCCGCGAGCTCGTCCTGCCGCGCCCTCGCTCCGCGGTTTACCCGCAGCTCCCTTGGGGTCGCGCACACAGAGCAAACACCTTCTAAACCACTCCGATGTTAAACCGTAAAGCAAGCGTCTGGGCTCAGAACGGCAGAGCTGCACGGAAGAGGGGAGATCGTGCATTCTAACTCTAATTTCACAACTGGGACACGGAGTCACACAGACGGAGGCCGGCCCCAGGTCATGCAGGGAATGCCAAAGGAGGTGTTAGGGCACCACAAACCCCACCGGCAGCCCGGGACCAGAATCTGGGTCTCTGGCCTCAGTCCTGCACCAAAAGTAAAGTACAGAGTCATCTAAGTACACACGCACATGCACTTTTGTATGACTACAGTATTTATACATATGCTACATCCAAATTACAGCTACAGAACTCTTTGATATGTGCCTATACGCATGTGCATTTACGGGCGTGCATATATTTACACATATTTACAGGTGTGGTTACCTATAGTATAAGGCAGTCCCCCAACTCACAGTTAATGACCCCAAGTCTGCACACTGACTGTCGGGTTCTGGAGCATGGTGGCCACAGGATAAGGAAGCCTGTGCATGTCGGTCTCATGGCCCTGGCACCTGGGGCTGGCATGCCTGTCGGAGGGCTGACTGGGAGCCTTCCATGCCCGGGCTCAGGGTGTGTCCCTTTCCGCAGGAGCCGTGTGTGAGGTACCTGCCCAGGCTGTACCTGGATATACACGTAAGAGGAGTCTGTCTGCCTGGGGGAGGCACAGGTGGGGGGAGGCGAGATCTCAAATGAAGGTCGCAGGAGCCCCCAGCTCCCATCCCCGTGGTTACTGGAGTCCCCCACGAAACCCCTTGTCCCCACTCCCAGAATTACTGTGTGCTGGCCAAGCTTCGGGACTTTGTGGCGACCCCCCAGTGCTGGAAAGTGGCCCAGGTGGACGCCCTGAAGGACAGAGTGCGGAAACTCTACACCATCATGAACTCATTCTGCAGGAGGGTAAGTGATATGACGCCATCGAAAGGGTTAAGAGGGGCGGGGCTGACGGGGAGGAAAAGTTGAAGGGGTGCTTCCCACTCACACAGCCCTTCCTCAACCACAGTCGCCCTTGGTGAGTGTTAGGGACTCAGGACAAGCCCCCTCGCCTCCACAAACTCCACGCTGATGCAGGGACAACACCAGGCCCTCGAGCTAGCCGTGGACCCAGACTCTGTGGGGAGCCAGGCGGGGCTGGGGTGGGGGCAGGGGCCAGAGGATCTGAGAACTCCCCAATCCCCTTCCGGAGTCAGAGGAGGTTTTGTGCCGGGGGCCTCGGGCGTGCTCATGGCAGGTAGAAGAGGGGCCAGAGGCAGAAGCAGCAGGAAGTCAGCACTAGCTGAGACAGGCACGGGCTTCAGCTTCAGACACACCCAAGCTCTGGTCTTTGTCTTCCTGCTTCACAGACGGCACGTCCCTCACCTCTCTGAACCACAGTTTCCTCATTTATGTACTGGGGACAGACAGTGACTGCCTCGGGGTCATTGGGAGGACAGTAAGGGTACACCCTGACTGTGTGTGTGTTGGGTGGCACTGTGGTCACTCCCTGGACCTAAGAACCCAGGAGGGGACTAACAGGATCCCTGGCAGCACGCTGACCCAGGGTGTGTCCTCGAGCAACTTTAATAGTCCGCATCAGTTATAATGTATCTGCTTACACAGCAAGGATCTGTGAGGCGTTCGCTCCCCACACCCATTTCCGTCCTCCGTCCTTTCTCCCTTGGTCTCTGGGTTGGGGGTGGTGGGCAGCAGAGACAGGAAGAAGACGTAAATAATACAGTCTGCACATGGTGTTCCGACTCTAAAGCGTTTGCAGGTGAGCTCTGGCCCTTTTCCACGGCGTCCCCATGGCCTGGCCCAGAGTTGTCACTCAGTAATTAAGTGTCATTCATTCATTCATTCCCTCCCTCCCCATCTATCTACCTGGCCAACCAACGTATGAGTGAACTCAGAGATAGTAAAGAACACATGAGGCTCTGTGGGGACGTGAAGGCGTGGCCAGCTCTCCTTGGGAGAGTAAGGGACAGGAAGTGGCCACCCAAAGTAACAACCGAACAGTCTCTGAGGGCTGCCAGGAGTCCAACCTTCGTGTCCGGGCTCTGCAGCACCCCCGGTGACAGTCCTGCCCATGGCACACCTCTTTCAGGACCTGGTGTTCCTGACCGACGACTGCGGCGCCTTGGAATACCCCATGCCGGCGACCACGGTCCTGCCTGACTGGCAGGGCTAAGGCGGCCCAGACTGGAGCGAGGATCCAAGGGGACGGAATGACGTCGGTGGCCTACTGCAATGGGCTACAGCCACGGTCCCCTCAGGTCTCCCTGTTTACTGTAGCATCTCAAACTGTCACATGTCTCTCCACCTTCCAGGAAGCAGGGCTTGTGCTCCGACCCCGGGACTCCCCTTGAGCATAGCTGGAGGCCTTGCGTCCATCCCCCTGGGCTTGGTTCGCCAGGACGCTGAGACACACGAGCCAGCAGGCTGAGCTGATCACTAAGAAAAGCGCATACCAGCTTCTCGCTTCTGAACAGCGAGCTAGGGAACAAGCAAAAGGCTGTGTGCGGAGTGCCCTTCGAACGCCGCAGTGGCACCGCGTTCCCTTCTCGAAAGGGACCGGCTTGCATTTAACCAAACTTCTGTGTCACGTCCTCCCCCACCGCAAGCTTTCCTAGAGTTACCTTTCATTTCTAAGGAAACGTTGCTGCCTATCAGACGTATTCGCCAGGCTCGTAATTACACAGCGCCCAGGGGACCACGCTTCCATTGAAAGGTGATGAAAAGCAAATAAAGGTGATGGTTACTGTGAGAAACCCGTCTCCTGCTGTTCTCGTCCAAGGTGAGGGCTATGCCTATCTCACCCCCTCTCTGGAGGGCGCTGCTCTTCCTCCCTTTCTCCACTGGGCTCCGGCGTTTCTGGGTCTGCTTCCACCCCCCTGCGCAAGTGTCTGTCCTCCGGGGGTTGGGAGATGCTCCGATTTGGGTTGGGGGACACACTGGACTCTGCGTGGTACCCACGGGCAGTGTGGTACCTGGTACTCACTGCACACATCAGTCCACGGAGTCCTCACGACAAACCTGGGGACGGCCATCGCAGCAGACTGAGGCTCACCTACATTAAGCAGCTTGCCGGAGGTCGCCGGCTGGTAAGTGGGTTGAACTGGAGGGCCCTGAAGCCCGTGCTTCCCCAGGGCCCCACGCTGGTTCTCTGCAGGTGAGCAGCTTCTTTAATTCAGGGAACCTACAAGAGCATCTCAGTTAAGTAACGGGACTGTTGGAAATTCGTCACGTGTGACCTATGTTCTGTTTCTTTTCCTCCTTTCTGTGCATATGGGCCATGTTTTCCTCCTTGACCCCACAGGCCTCCGGCTTCTCAGATGATTTATGGGGAAGCCTCATGAGGTTCTCACTTTTTGTGCAGAAGCACAAGCCCCAGCATCGCTGTGTTGGGCTCCTAGGACTCCTGAAACCAGGCACCACAGACAGTGTCCCCCGTTGCCCCCTCCCATCCATCCAGCATCCTTCCAACAGCAGAACTCAGTTTTCAACACCTACCTACTGACCAGCTCCCTACAGCTTCCACCCTGAACGAAATGTAACTTCTCACCTTGGTCTGCGATTCTCTGTTCTGCCAGGGGTGGTGCGGGGTGGGGTACCCACCCCCGTCAGCCCCGGCAAAGCACCCCTGACACACAGCACTTGGCCACCAGTTCACGTGTTTGTTTGCTCATCTGGTGTGTCTCCCGCACGAGGCTGCGAGCCCCCGGAAGGCAGGGACCACATCTCCGTGCCTGCACCTAGCGCCGTGCCTGGCGCTCAGTAGGTGCGCAGTCACTGTATTTTGGGTGTTTATGGATACTGGACATGGCTTACTGGGGAGACCACAAACGTCGACAGTTAAGGTCTTGTGGTTCCAGGTGGTCCATGCCCCTCCTTCCTTCATAAAGCGCACACTGTTCGCACACACCCCACACTCGGAGCCTCGGAGGCCCGCTTCCTGTGTCCAGGAACTGCTGATTCGTGCTGGTTTGGCCCATGTCAAAGCCTCTGTAACTCACGCACACACGCGCACACACACGTCTTGTGGGTGTTCATTGTCCCAGCGCTCTGACCATAAAACCCAACTGTCTGGGCCGCAGCCAGCAGCAGGGACCGCACAAAGCCCCGAGCTTTGCTCCCCAAGTGCCCCCGAAAGCTCTGTCATCAAGCTGGCCTGCAGCACCGACTGCGGAAACCGGCCTGACACCTTCACCCGCGGCGGCGGCCAAAACCAACTGAGCATCGTTCGGCCGGAGTCCTCAGAGCACAAGCCTCGCTGGTTAGCAGAAGGGCTAACGAGGCGAGAGCGCCGCCTGCATTCGCAGTGTCCGTTCAGGTCTGCAGGTGGTCAGATCCACAGCTCACGGGACAGAGCAGGGAAGTGCCCTGAGATCCAGGAGGTGCTGGAGGAGAAGGAGGAAAAGCTGGAAAGCAGAGCACACTTCTGCCGAAGGCGGCCCAGGCAGCCGTCACACCTGTTCACACTCCTTCACACTGGGTGTGTCCCTGGAATTATCTGGACATTGGACATGCACTTTTAAAACTTTTGCAATCGTGTTCCCAAAATGCAGCCCGACTTATTTTTTCAAGAACCTTCTGGCTGTCCCACAAAGATAAGGAGGTGCACTCTGGAGGTGCTGCGTCGTAATTCACTTCTTCCCGGGCCTGGGGCCGCAGCGTCAACCCAGACCCAGATGAAATTGGAAGGTGTGCCTCATTCGGAAGACGGCTCCGGCTGCGGTCGCTGTCACAGCGGTGGGCGCCCTGCCCCAGCCCACAGCTCTGCAGGCATGCTGGGTGTGGAGACCGCTCAGCTGCAGCAGGACACAGCCTGGAGCTGAGCTGTGACGTCATGTACCGGCGCTCCGAGGCACGCATGGTTTATCAGTGCTGGTGACGTCTTCAGTGTGTGGAGAGCTGTGCAATTTCCAGACTGTCTTCAGGTCTATTCCCCCCCCTTGCTAACTTCAGCTCTTTGCCGCCCTTGGGGGACAGGTGAATTCGGACAGTTTGTCTCCATTTCTAGATTTAAGAGTGTAGCTCCAGTGTAATAATACCCTGTTTGTACCGTAAATATGCCTAGTACGTGTGACAATATCAAGCGTTAGTGAGGACGTGTGGTGACTGACAACACGCTGCTGGCGGCGTGCAAACTTGGGACAGGGTGTGGCATGACCTCATACATCTCAAGAGGTTCACGCCCTGTGACCCAGCCATTGTAACCCTAGAACATACTCCAGAGAAACGCTAGCACCTGTCCCCCAGCAAGTACATCCATGGATGCTCAAGACGGGATGTCTCAATAATAGCGAATTGCTGCAAACAACCCAAAAGCCCACCAGTGACAGAGCGGACAGACAAACTGCATGGCGATGACAAGGAGTCACGGGCCGAGCCTCAGCTCCTAACGCTGAGGAGCAGCAGACAGCCGGAACCACTCCCTCTCTATAAGGGAAAAAAGCAGGCAAAGCATGAAGCATGTTTGGGGGTGGCTGGCCGGGTGGCTCGGTTAGTTGGAGAGTTGTCTTGTACACCAGAACGTTGCAGCTTCGATTCCCGTGAGTGTTTCTCTCCCTCTTCCTCTCTCTGGCTCTCTCTCCCTCCCCCCTTCCTCTAAAATCAATAAAAACATACCTTTGGGTGAGGATTCATATATATATATGAATTCAAATATATATTCAAGAAAGTGCTGAACAATATTCAGGATAGAAGACACCCCCGGAGGAGGAGGACAGTCTGAGGCGGGCAAGCCGGAGCACATGGAAAACAATAGTGCGGTTTTTCCTTAAGCTGGGTGATGGTTCAATATTTGGTCAGTCTTTAGGAAAAGACACATATTAGTCTGTATTTAATAAATAAAAATTAAACTGAATAGCATTCACATAAAACATCAAGAGTTATTTACAAAAGCTATTTAAAAACCAGTCTCATTTATAATAGCAGCAAAAACTATACGGTACCTGGAAATAAATATGAGAAATTATGTGTACCAACTTTATAGAGCAAATTATTATAAAACTTTAATAAAGGACATAAAAAAGGCCCTATATAAATAAAAAGACAGGCTATGTTTATGAGTCTCAAAATAACATAAATTCATTGTATCCAGGGAACATCCCAGCAGGACGAGTCTTGATATGCTGAGCACACAGTTTACAGAAAAGTGTAAAAGATCAACGAACTTTGAAAGAGAGGACTTGGGGGAGGGGATTTCCCAGCAGGCACCAGGACTTGATCTGTCCTTCCAGAAACCACTGTGCTGTACTATCCATGCAGGGATCGAGAAGCCAGTGGTATAGAACAGGGGCCCAGAAACAGACCCACGGAAACAGGGCGAGTTTCCGAGCACACGAGACAAAGCCCCGGAAACACAACAGACAATACACCCAACCGCGCCAGGATAACTGGCTATCCCCCTAGAAAAGATGGAAATCCACTCTCTCCCTGACACCACACACACAGAAACGAATTCCAGAGCCGTGACAGGTCTAAGTTGTATTTTCAAATATTTAGAAGAACGCATGGCAGAGGATCGTTGCATTATTAGGATTACGGACGAATTCTTAAACAGGATCCAAAGATGGCATCCAAGGAAGAAAAACATGAATAAATACAGCGTAACATTTTAAAAGGCACAGTAAACAAAGCTAAAGTAACTCGCGCGTGGATTGGAAAACGCACGCGTTCAGTGCCAACTATTGGCACCCAAACTGCCCACAAATCAATAAAATAGAAAAATGCCAGGACTTGGGCTTCCTAACCTGGAGGGAGAAACCCTAGGGGGCGTTCGAATGAACGGGAAGACGCCGAACGTTTCTAGCAACCAGAGAGCAGCCCGCTAAACCCACAACGAGATGCGACTTTAAAGCCGCCAGCAGGGAAAACGCAGAGCCTCACGCCACCAGGGGTTGGAGCTGATGGGGACAAGCAGGCCCTCGCGCTGCCCCCGGACGTGTAAACTGATACCCACCGCTCGGGCGCGGTTTCATTTATGCCCTTGCGTCTCAGGCCAACTCTTACGGGCCGCATGGACCAGGGCGTTCGCCCTTGCCTCCTCACTCACTGTACTGGAAACAAGAAGAAAAAGCAGCGCCCTAGAAGTCTCTCGGAGAGTGAAGGACCCCTGCTGCACTCGGCCCCTGAGACACTACACAGCTGTTAAAGGGAAGGGCGGGCGCCTGATCTCAAAGTTGTTGTCTGCTAAGAAAACAAGTCACACCACGATCGGCCCCTTAGGCTACGTGTGTATTTTTAGAGCTTCCAAAAATCTCTTGGGGCAGAGTCCTCCGCAGTCCCTTGGATCTGTCTCTCATTCAGTGGGGTGTCCAGACCCAGGGACGCCCCCTTTTCCAGCCTCCAACCCCTCCGGCCCCGATCCAGTCACCACCTTTGGAGCCACCTCGCCCGTCCGCCGCCTCCGAGACCAGCCAAGAGCGTTTTCTGAGCCTGGCTCTCATTGCCGAGCAGCCCCGAGCTCCCAAATTCGTCAGAATTCTTCCACCAAGCTGGAGGCCCCTCGAACAGCAGAGTCACCCTGTGTCTGCAGACCCCCCCCCCACCAACCTACCTCTCTCTCGGCTTCTGTGTCCACGGTGAGGACATGCATGGTCCTGGAGGGCGTGGATGAGACCAGCAGAAGCAGCTCTTGAAGATGCAAAACTGCTCAGTGGCTACATCTTCTTTCAGGGCATGCAGAGGCTGTCCCAGGATGAGGGGGTGACTCTCAGGATGCCGTGGGAGTTGCCATGATCCTGGAGAAGGGCCTGATGCAGGCCCTTGTCCTGCCCGCCCGGACCCAGGGTTCTTTGACTTCCGGGAGAGCCACTTCCTAGATGAGCAGGTGAATCTCATCAAGAAGAGGGGCCACCACCTGACTCGCCTCTGCCCGCTGGCCGGCCCCCAGGCTGAGTATCTCTTCAAAAGGCTCCCCCTTGAGTGCAACCAGGAGCCTTTGGGGCCCAGAGGTTTTCCCCCTGGTGCCTGGCCTCTTCCTGCGGCCACTAGGGTGCCTCTCACCCCCCTGGGGCCCTCTCCCATGCCCCCCACCCCCCACCAAATGGAAACAAAAAAGCTTTGTGCAGCAAGGTGGGGGGAGGGGACAACTTCTCAGAAGTACCAGAAAATGGGCTGGAAACACACCACGTTCATGAGGCTAGTGGCTTTGGAAGAGCAGGGGCCAGGAGGCGGCAATGAGAGGGAAATAGGACTACAACTCCAGCAGCCATACCGGATCTTTAAAAATACAAGTGTGGGTGAAAAACGTTGGCATTTACGGAATCTGAGTGGTGGGTCCATGGTACTCATCAGTCATTCTACGTTTCCAATATTGCAGAGTCTAAAATGTTAGAATGGCCATTTCATTCTAGGGAATAACCGAAACCTCCTTCCGTTACACGACAAGTATTGCTCAGCCAGTGCCTGTGTTTCCCACCAGTTCTCCCTGCAGAGAGCCGAGCTATGCTCTGTTACTTAACGCGGAGCCGGGGAGTGGGGTTCGGTGCTCTGCCAAAGGTGACCGGGCCAAGACGAGGCAGAACTGGTACTCGAACAGCTCCAGACCCTGGGCCCACTGCTCTTTCCATTTCTGGAGAAATCGACGGAAAAGGCTTCTCCGGAGAACAGGTTAGGACTCGCCGTGTGCCTGTAGGAGCCCGAGGAGCTGGGCCAAAGCTTGGACATCAGCTGCGTCTCAGAGAGGTAAACAGCCAGGCCGCGGCCACACAGCTGCTCAGCTGCGCAAGCTCTGAAGCCTAAGTGTTCCCCTCCCCCCTTCCAGCTGCTGGCCAGGGCGGGCGTCTGCGCCCTCCACTCACCCACTCCGCCGCAGCGGAAGCCCTGTGCCCATCTCTGCCAGGGACCAGAAGAAGACTCGGGTTGGAAGACCCACCTCCTGGCCTCCTGATGGGAGAACCTCCCCCCACATCTTCACGGCCTCTCACCCTGACAACCCCATCTGCTCTCCGAGGACAGGAAATCAGCCAGGGAAGGGTCTCAGGCCCAGAAATGTCCCTGACATCTCTGCTGCTTAGGGCAGCCCGTCATACGTCGCTCTGGTGAGTTGTGCTTTCTGTCCCACAGAGAATTTCTTTCTTGTGTGTTCCCTTCAGATGGGCCTCTTTGATGGGCTATTGTGACAATTCTCTGCTCCAGCCCAGGACTAGTAGAATGTCCCCAGCAGGAAGGCCACCTGCCTGCCCCTACCCTTGCCCCTGCACTTGTAAATCCACATTTCCAGATCAGTTCCTCCTCATCCCTCCCATCTTCCTCCTCTGTTCAGCTTCAAGTGGAAAGTTCTGGAATGGTTCATCAAGTTCACAGTCTCATAGGATGTATTTTATAAGAAAAAAAGGGTTGTTTTGATTAAAAGTGAGGAAGTAAGGAATCACTACCATAAAGTGAGTCAAATGCAGTGACTGGTTCTCAGGAAGGCACGAGGTGGTGCGTTTAGGAGAGAAATTAATTTGGACGCGCAGTTTTGACGCTGGGAGATTTCTCTGGAGCCGCAGTGCCGCGAGGACAAACTGAAACCCCCTTCTGAGGAGGGTCACCGGGGAGACGTACAGCCGTGGGGGACAGTGCCCCTGAGCTGCTGGTGCCATGGAGCCCCTCTGGTCCATAGGCCACGCTGAGGTCTCGGTCCCCTCCTACTGGTGGTGTGGCTACGGCGGTGACAGGCCTGCTGACCAGCCTGGCTCCCAGGCTCTCTGGCCCAGCCTCTCTGGCCACAGCCTGGAGTGGGAGTGGCGGGCGTGTGTGACCCAGGTGCCGGAACGCCCTCGTGGCTGCCTGAGAGGACTGCATTCCAGCCTCAGTGAAATGGAGGTATAGCCCCTGCTCATCTCTGGCCACAAGCTGAGCTTCCTCCAAGGAGACTGGGCCCCGGAATAAGTGTCCCCTTCCAGACGTGGGCACAGACAGCTGGCTGGCCACAGATCCATCTGCAGCAGAAGCAGCTGCCCCTCCCTGGTCCCTCCTCCTCAGACCTGCACATCACCCCATCCTTGAGTGCCTCTGTTTTCTAGAATGCTCTGTTGTTCACGGAGCCCAGGTAGACACAGGACCCATATGATGTTTTGTGTTTCAACACAACGCTGAGGTGTATTTAGAAGAAACTGGATTTCTCCCATTTTAAAGGTGACAAAAGGGAGCCCTCCGAAGGGGAAGTGACTTACCTGAATGTGCAGGTATCGGGCAGAAGCGGCCTTGGAGCTGCTCCCCTGTCCCAAGGTCACGTGACTTTCTTCCCACCTGCACCCTCGGGCTCTCAGCTGTAGGGTAACCCTCGCCCCTCGTGGTTGCACGTTGTTAAATATCCTTTTGCAAAGTTCTTTGCAAGGCTCATGTTTTGGGAGGGAAAGAGTTATTTCTGCCACTTCTAGGCTGGGGAGGGGCTGGGGCTGGGGGTAGGCAGACTTAACAGGGCTTGACAGGAAATGTCCTAGCTGCTCAAGATGCCACACAAAGGGGATTTGTTTTGACCTTGAAGTCAACCCACCCTCTGCTTATTCTTCCGGCCAAAAAAAGCAAATAGGATAAACCCATGGATTGTGCTCGTGCATCTCAGGGGGCTCGGCGGTGGCGAACAAGAGAACAGAGCTGGGCCTTGGGAAGCCGGGGAGGTCACTGTGGGCAGAAGCTAAGGGATGCGGACCCTTAGCCACAGCAGGAGGAAAAGCATCTTCTCTCGGTGGACAGACCCTGGGCACCAACTGATACTCCCTGTATCACCAGCAAGGGGCCTGATGCTAGGAAGACTTCCTGGAGTAGGGGGTCTAAAGGGAACCCTGAAGGAATGTTGGAGTTACTGGATGAAGCAAGGAGGGCCCGGAAGGTGGCACAGCCCACCCCAGACTGTCCAGGACGAAGGCAGATGGCTCAGTGCAGGACAGAGGATGGCACACACGTTAACCACACACACCCTCAAGCCCGCAGCCGGCACTCGAATCTTAATTCTGTCCCTCAGTTTTCACATCTGTAAAATGGGGGTAATCATAATATCTCCTGGATAGGGCTGTGCAAAGAGGTGTGTGGATGAGTCTGGCATGGAGAACTTGGGAAAGAGGCTGGCGCACAGTAGGTGTTCCATTAACAATCGGTGACGCGCCGATCAAGGTTAGCAGCTGCCTTTACTAGGGAGCGGGAGATGCGGTGAGAGCTGGGCGGGGGGCGGGGGGCGTGGCGAGCGGGGCTGACGGGCGCCGCCTGCTGGAAGGAGTCAGGGACGGCAGGCGCTGCTCGGAAAAGCCCAGAGCTCTGCCTGGACTTTCCATCAGCAGGAAAAGCTGACCCTCGGAAGCTGGCCACGGTGGCGGAGCTCACCAAATGCTGTTAATTATGAGCAGATTTACACATGCAAATGAGGTTCTTGGCTCCTCAAGCAAATAGTTTTCCTTGGAAACAAGGATCAATGGAGACTTTCTATGCCCATTTCTAAAGGGGCTGAGGATTCTCAAAGGTCAAGTGCAACGGTAGACAGATGCTTAAAAAGATCAGTGCTGGCTCGGTTAACGTCACTGGTGATACCTGCAGCTGAGAAATCTAATACTGTTTGTTTTCCATGGTTGCTGCTCTCTGGTCTGCGGACAAAAAGAAGAAAACAGACCAGGACTTCCTGGCCCCAGCTGTCCCCCCTGACGGGCCACTCTGGCCCTCGCCCCCACCAGGAAGCCACAGAAAGTAATTGGACCCAGGGCACCCCACACAGCCCCCCTTCCTCAGCCTCCCTGTGTCAGACAGACAGATGGAGGTTCCTGGGGTCACGGAAAAGTGTCACCTGGGAGAAGGGCTGAGTCTCAGAGACCCCAGCTACCACATTGGCATCGAGTCCCCATGGGACCTAGGAAAATCCCTTCCCCCTTTGGGGCCTCGATTTCTCAGGTATAAGATGGGGGACCAGGGAGAGGTATAGCCTTGTAGGCTTTGATGGTCCAGTCCAGTTTCCATCCAGGGTCCTCAAGTGCATCCTTCTCTGGCCACAGCAGGGAGTGGGGCTGGGGGTGGATCACCCATCAGGTGCTACCTCCTTGGTGGACCCCGCTGGCTCTGGGCCAGAAGCTGGAGCCTTGAAACTTTGTGCTCAAGGAAAAGCACTGCTGCCCTCTCGTGGCCACTAGCTGGAATGACTTGTGCCCCCTGGAAATGCAAGACTTGCCCTGGATGGTGCTGAGCCCTACTGTGTGCCAGGACCCCAAGGTGCTCAGCGTGGGGCACAGCGAAGGGTCAGACCTGCCCCCCTCCCCGGGAAACCCATGCCCCAGGGGGACAGACCTGCAGGCTAAATGGGTCCCGCATGTAGCCTTCATCTCGGTGACACTGAGCACATTTTTTTACCTTTCTGTGTCTCCATTTCTTCATCAGTAAAATTGGGCTAAAAATAAAATGTCCTGGTCACCATGACTACCTGTACCCGAAACCCAGCATCTCTGTGCCTTGTCCACTGCCCCCAACCCTGGACCAAGCCACCAGAATCCCTCTCGGGTTGGTCTGCTCCGTCCTCGCCCCCCACCTCAGCCCACTTTGCCCCCCACAGTCCCTTCCACACACAGCAGCCTGAGGGGCCTTCAGAAAAGGCAGTCCCGCCACAGCAGTCCACAGCTGACTGCCCGTTACTGGGTTTCCACAACCCTCGGAGCAGGGGCCAAGGTCCCAGCCATGGCCCGAGACCCACAGGACCTGGGCGACCACCTCTCAGACCTTGCTGCCTGCCTCTCCTCCTGGTCGCCCCGCTCCAGCCACCCCCGCCCCTCCCCCACCCTGGAACACTTGTCATGTCAGCGTTCCTGGCCCTTCCACTCCAGGTTTCTACTCTGATCCCCACGCCCTCCCCCGACCTTGCTCTTCCCTCCCAGGCCCACCACAGTTACCGTGTTTACGTGTTCTCTCTGTCACTCGGCCCCCTCCCCGCCAGAGTGTCTGCTCCGTGGGGACGGGGACCTTTGTCTGTTTTGCTCACCACTTGTGTTTCCAGCTTCTATTATCGCATGTAACTTGTTGCAGGTGGTCGGTGAACGTTTGTTGGATAAATGAACAAACGAGTGAGTGGGCAGCGCTTTGATGAGCTCTGTTAGCAGGTCCTGGGCAGGCAGACAGGAGCCCCCCGGGGACCACTACTCTTAGTAAAGTGGACAGCGCAGTGACTCCGGGACCTATGTCCTGACCGCGCCGGGGCACGGAAGTGCCTGTCTTAACGTCCCTGTCAGGAAGGCTCCGGAGGCGGTGTCACAGGCACAGAGAGTGGGTTTGGCAATAAGTAGGGGTTTGCCCAGGTGAGGTGGGTCTCCAGGTGGCAGGAGCAGCAGGCAGCCCAGGGGCCCCAGGGTGGTTTGAAGCAGGGAGGAGGGCCACCACCCTTGTGGCCTAGAAAGGTTACCTTGTCAGCTGCCTGTGGGGTGGGCTGGGGGCAGGACTGGAGGCCGGGAGAACCCAGAAGGCCGCCCTGAGGTTGGTGACAGGTGGGGGGATGTGAAGGCAGCTGAGCAGTGAGGTGACAGTGATTCCCCAGTGATAGGATGACCCCTGGATCTTCAAGGCAGGAGGACGTGGAGGGGTCACACAGAGACACCGCCTGCCAGGGCTGAAATCATTGTTTTCTGCCGCATTCTCCCATGACTTTTGGGATTATTAGCCACTGATGTCATTCAAACCCATAAAAAAGCTGTTTTAGTCTCACATGGAAAACAACCCACGGGGCCTCAGCATCATCGCCAAAAGTGCCCCGAATGCTTCGGCCATAAAAGCTCGCACCCCTGAGGGCCACAGCAGTAGGAAGGGAGGGTCCAGAATGAGGAAGATTCTACCTGTCTGCCACAGCTGGAGCACGTGACCTAGCCTGCACCCCAGCCCAGAGCAACACGGCTGGGCTGGTGTGCCTGAGGGCATTATTGGGAGCCCCCATACGCACCCACAGTTTCAGCTGCTAGAAGGGTCAGGCACAGGATCTGGGGGTATTCAAAGAGCTCTCTGTGGCTTTGTGCCTCAGTGACATTTTGGAGTCGGGGGGTCAATAGTACCTTTGTTCTGGCCGATGACAAAGTGTAAAATTAAGAGTCACAAGTGGAAGTCTCAAGGAGCAGAGGCTGACTTGTTTGAAAGCACCTCCGACTGGTCGGAGCTGTCCATCAGAGAAGCTGGTCTGTGCTGGGGAGTTCCCCACCCCCGGAGTGGTCAAAAACAAGTCGCCATCCCCCTGTCTGGTGTGGCTCGGTGGACTGAGCGCCGGCCTGTGGACTGAAGGGTCACCAGCCTGATGCCCGGTCGGCGCACATGCCTGGGTTATGGGCCAAGTCCCCGGTTGGGGGCATGTGAGAGGCAACTGATGGATGTTTGATGTTTCTCTCACATGCCGATGCTTCTCTCCCTCACTTTCTCCCTCTGTTCCCCCTCTCTAAAAATAAATCAATAAAATATATTTTTTTAAACTTTTAAAGACAACATCGCCGCTTGGGAAGAAGTCACCGGCGTTTCTGCATGCAAGGCTGGACAAGGCGATCCTCAGGCCTCCCTCCCCAACTGCAAGGGCACAGATCTGTGGCTCGGCTCGGTAGTCCCGGGCAGCCGTACTCCCCCCCCGCCCCACACCCCTGGGCCTGCATTCACACCTTGCACGGGGATGCCTCCAAAACCGTCTGAGCTGCAGGCCTGCGGGAGCCCGGGGCTGCCTGCCTGTTCTATGGATGGTAAGCAGGGCTCCGAGAGCTGGGGGGGCTCACACAGAGGGGCTCGTGCCCACCGCAGCCCAGACCCGAGGTCGCCGACACCCAGGCCTCCGCTCACTCCGCTTCGCAAGGCTCCACTTTTAATTCTGTAAAAGGTCAGTTTATTTCCACTGGTCTACAGAAAGGAAGCTGAGCACGCCTTTGTTGGCTTCCACTTCAGCAAGAGAAAGTTTATTCTCCCGGTAGCTAAATTGCAGAGAGGGGAGAGCTGGGATTCCTTAAAATTAGCTGGTGACGCCCCAGTTCCACTTCTGTCATTGCGCGTTCGTCACTTGATCTGCAACCCTTGACCCCTGCCCCTTTCCGTTTCATTAGGTCTGGCTTTGGGCTTGGTGGCAGGCATCAGAAATGCTGCCCCCGACAGAGGCCAGGCCCCACATGTGCGTCACGGAGCTGCCTGGGCCTGGTGACTCAGGGAGCTCACAGCCGGCGCTCCAGGGTCCCATGGGCACTGCTCTGCCTCACAGGGAGTCAGGCGAGCATGGGGACCAACCACAGCCAGCCAGTCTCGACTCCTGGCTGCAGGGCGCCTCAGCCTGGGGACAAGGACCTCCGGAGCCGGTTAGTCCCTCATCATGGGCGTCCGTCCTGGGCATCGCAGATGTTTAGCAGCAGCTCTGGCCACCACCCACCGTGTGGCCAGGGGCAGCAGCAGATGACCCCTCGGCCATGACGATCAAAAATACCCCCAGACATTGCCACATGTCCCCGTGGGGCAAAATCACTCCCGTTGAGAACCTCTGAACTAGAACCAGCAGCATCTTCCCTCTTCACCTTGTTCCCAAAATATCCTCAGGAGATTCCATGGCAGGAACGCGGGTGTTGCTGCATTTGTAGGTTGGGACATGTGCCTTAATGGATGGAAACAGACCCTGGTTCGACCCCGGTAGGGTTGGTGGTTGCGCTTCCCACACAGACATCGCCGTGCTGGTGCCTAGAGGCATGGAGTATCCCTGATCCAAATATGTCCACTTCTCTCACAGAGGAAGAGAGTGTTGCTCAGAGAGGTTAGGCAACTACTTGAAGTCACACAGCAGACTTTGTCATCTCATTCTCTATCCAGCGCTGTTTTCACGGCCCCACGTCAAGCCTGGGTCTAGCCAGCATCAGTCTGGAGGCTAAAACCTGGGACGAGGCAAAATGACCTCTCTGGACAGGAACCAAAAACTCAGATGAACCTCACATTCACGTCACAGGGCCAGGTAAGCATGCGGAGTGAAGGGATGTGACTCGGTGGGCCGGGCCGGGGCGGGGCAAGGAGCTGGCTCATAGAAGGAAGAGCCCCAAACTGTTTGTTGCTGTTATAAGGGTCATTTTTCCCTATAAAAAGAGTAATTTTCGTTTACAGGGACCCCGGGCAATTTTCCATCTAATTTGACGTTTTATGATGTCTGCAAAGCCACGCAGTCTTCGTCGGCTGTGGGGCCGTAGACATTTTATTTTCAGATTTTTGAGGTTATTGGTTCGTCAAGAGCAAAGGAAAAATGTGGCTGGTTTTTCACGGGTCCTGGTGAGGACGGGAACAGCTGGTGGTCTGGGGACTGGAAATGAACTTGCAGCGAAGCCCCCAAAGCCATGCCCTTCTCTCCCCCAGCGGAGTCCAGAAACCGGGCTGGAAAGGCGAGGCGGGGAGGGTGGGGGCCATTGTCCCAGGTGAAGCCCCAGGTGAAGTTCCAGGTGGCTTCCCTGCTCAGAGGCACAGTCACATGGCCCAGGTCCCTTCCCCAGGTCCAGAGCACCTCGATCGATCTGGTCACACAGCTGACCGGCCCGGTGCCCCCTGGGCTCGAGCCCTCCTGTGAAGCACCTTCTGTGTTGAATCGTCACCCCAGCCTATGGGGCAGCACTACTGTTGTCCCCAGTTTCCAGAGGGGAAACGCGGGCTTGGAGAGGTCACCTCGGAGCAGGAGGTAGGGGCCCCACCTGAACCTGGTCATCAGATGCCCTCTGTCTACACGAGGGCACACTTTCCCCTCGTCATCACATGGACCCTCTCTCTCCCTGGGGGATGCGGAGGCCTCAGTGAGAACCCAGCAGTGACAGGCAGCTCTGCTGAAGCCTGGGCTGCAGGGGCCACTCGCTTCCTGGCCGGAGAGCGGGACGAAGGAGGGGTTGTGGGAGTGAGGACTGGAGGCGACGGGGTGACGGAAAATAGGGAAGATGAAGCCGAGAGGCCCAAGGACGGTCAGGAGAAGAGCCCCAACTAGAACAAGCACGACCTGGCTGTTACCGGGCGCGCGCTCTGAGCCGGCCCTTGGCTCACAGAGTGGGGGCTTCCGCTCTCAAAGGAAGACAGCGGAAACTCCTTTTGTTTTCTCACAGACAAAGCTCTACTGCAGAGGCCACATGTGGGCATCCCCCCGCCCCAGAGGGTGCCACGTCAGCATCGGCCCAGCTGGGGAACAAGGGGACAATCAGAGCCCCTGATTCTGGGACAGTCCGATTGATTCTGAAGCTCTGTCTTCTTCCAGGGCCGCCTCTGCCCGAGCCCAGGCCTGGTAGAAACGGGGAGGGACTGTCTCAGATAAGAGGGTGTTTGTTTCATGCACAGCTGTTCTTGCAGAAATAGAGGAGGCCGCAGATAGACTCAAAGAAAATGAAAATCGCCTGAACCTCAGCCCATGGACACAGGGACACACCTTTCCAAATATTTAAGCCCCGTGGGCCTGCGATGCATGTTACCCTCTGAGAGATCTTCTTCCACTCAGCAGTTAAGATGGACACCCTCCTGCAGGTCAATGTCCTGCACAGCGTCTGGGAAGCCAGCAGGGTGACAACGGCCGGGCCATGACGGAACGGCGCCCACCCTGCCCCTGCGGGTGGCCACGGAGGTGGTCTCCAGGTTTTGCGATGGTTTAGAATGCTGAGTCGGACACCCCTGCACCTAAGGGGCATGTCCGTTTT
Source organism: Macrotus californicus (assembly GCA_007922815.1). Taxonomy (NCBI): domain Eukaryota; kingdom Metazoa; phylum Chordata; class Mammalia; order Chiroptera; family Phyllostomidae; genus Macrotus; species Macrotus californicus. Next base: position 49,947 of record VMDR010004622.1, read on the forward strand.
TGCAAGAGCCCTTGAACTGAAGTGACATGGCTGAGACCCCAGAGGGGCCTCGACTTCCAAGGAATCTGAGCTCACGGCCACCTTCTTCACGGATCAAGGCCGGGCGCCACGGCTCGGACCCCTCTCGGCCGCCTGCCCGGAGTGGGAGGTCTCGGTTTTCTTACCTGAGAGGCGGAGTGCCAATAACGCTTGCCTCACTGGGCACACGAGGACTAAACGGGACAATGACACATTTTGGATTCTCTTTCCAGATTTCCCTGGAGAAAGAAACTTCCAAGCCCAGCCACCACGAGACAGGGGGACACACGTGAGGGAGACCAAGTCAAATGGAACCTCAGGACGAGGTAGGAAGGACCAGGGGATGCGGGGCGAGAAGAAAAGCAGAGGTGGGCGGAGGGGCTGGCACTGCCTCCAGGCCCCAGGCTCTTCAAACAAGAGGGGACTCAAGGCTCCCACCGCCAAGAGGCACGTGCACCGCAGCTGGGTCAGCTGACGTCCCCTTCATCTTAGGCATCAGGGAGGTCCCCCGGTTGCCTGAGCTGCCCCTGACTCCAGCGGCAATCCCACTGAGCTGCGCCCCTGTCCTGCCTGCTCACCCCGCCTGGCCTGGGGGGCCTCGTGGACGAGGGGCAGGCTGGTGTCATTCCTCTATCACCCGAGCGCCTGGGCACTGGCTGGCACAGAGTCGGCGACCGCAAGAGCCCGGGAGGGAATGAATGAATGAGATGAATGAATAAGGGCTCCAGGCAGGATCTAGAGAGGGCCCCATCAGGTGCCCTGAGACAGGTGCCATGAGACACGATGGGGGGATAGTGCCCGGCCTGGTCGCCTGAGGTTCAGGGGAACTGGTGAGATGCTGACTCGGATCCCCCTTTGCACAGACTTGCTCTGGTCTGCAGGCAAGTTCCTTATCCTCCTTGCTGCCCAGCTCCCTGGTGGGTCCAGAGGATGGTGAGTGGCTGCGGGATTTTCCTGCGTGGAACCACGCACCCATCTGAGTACCTGGAGCCACTGGGCTGCTGATCGTCAGGGAATCCCTGGGTGACCAGGCGCCCGGTGCTTGTCTGACAGGTGCAGTGGGACATGCAGACTCGGGGGTGGCTGTGGTGCAGGAAGAAGGGTTTATACTCTCAGATCCTGAGAGATGGGAGGTGTGCCACACCACGCAGGGCCACGCCATGCAGGGCCACACCATGCAGGACCACACCATGCGGGGCCACTCCACACGGGGCCACACCAAGAGGCACCAGGGTCAGTCAGGAGGCAGAGCGAATGAGGGGGTGTAGGCAGGCAAGAGCTTTTATTGAGGTGTCTGCAGAGAGAAACAGGCAGGCAGGCCCTGCAGGCAGGCCCTGCAGGCTGTGGAGGGGCTAGTCTGAATGATTTCAGGGGCTCAGGGTCACAGGACGGTTCCCAGCAGCCTGGTACCTGCCATGGGGTGATTGGAAGAATAGAGGGGACAGGGCCCTGAGTGCGAGTGCCGGGTTGGGAGGCCTGGATTGGCTGGTGTGCAGAGGAAGGGGTGCTCGCAGGGGCCTTCCCCCTGCCTGGGAACTGGCTCACCCTGGGAGGGGCAGTCTCTCCAGGGGCAGCAAGGCCCCAGAGGTCAGGGCATTGGGTCCCAGACGATGACAGGCGTGGAACACACCGTGAGAGCCAGAATGGAAGAGGGCTCTGCAGCCAGCCAGGTTTACACCCCAGCCCTCTCTCTCTCTTCCTGGCTATGTGACTTTCAGCCAGTTACTCAGCGTCCCCAGGGCCATAACACGAAGAGTGGCAGTCTCGGCCTCCAGTGGTCCATGTGGGAGCACCTGCATCCTCTGGCCGCAGTGGTGAGGACGCCCCTGGTGTAGAGCAGACATCCTGAGCAGGTGAGGGCACGTCTCTGCACAGGACTCCTGGTGGGGCTGGCAGAATGGGGCCGCCAGCCCTGGTCCTGCCCAGGTAGGTGGGCACCGTCCCTCCGAGTGGAAAGGAAGCCCAGCTCCGACCGCACCCCCCACCCCTGTGCTGGCCCCTCCTGCCAACAAGAGGGTGTGTGAGGGCACCCCCCCAGCAGCTGAGGCGCTGACACAGAATGAGGTATTATGCAGAGCAGCTTACTCCAAACCAAGCTTTCTTTTATTATCTACATTTTAAACCCTTTAATACGCCTCCCAAGATGCCGTCTGGTTTGGAAAATCGCCTATAACAAATGCACATACTAAATTTCTTATTTTAAATGCAGAGAGACGTGCAACTTTTATTCGTAGAACAGAAGCCCTCTCTGCCCCCCACCTAATAAGCAAGCACTCAGCTCAGCACCTCCTGTGAGAGAAAAGGGAAGGTGTTTTGGAAGGTTCCGGCATCTGCTCCCTTCCCCATCACCACTTGGGACTCGGCCACTTCCAACCCTGCACAGCTCCACTCACTCCCATGGTCCCTGGAGAGAGTCACACGGACACAGAGCCTCCACACTTCTGTCCCCGTGTCCCCAGTGAGACTTCCCCGTCCTGCTGCCCAGGGCTCCCGGCTCCCTGTCCCCCTCTTCATCAGGCCCCCTACAAACTGCCCCCAGGGCAGGGAGATGAAGACACCTGAGGAGAACATCCCAGGCTGTGGGGAGGGCAGCATAGCCCCACATGTAAGACTGGCACACCCAGGAGCTTAGACGTGATGGGTCCCACCACGCCAGAGTACCACAGCGGGTCTCAAAGCGCAGCGCTGGGGTGGGCATAGAGAGGGGGGTACGGATGGAGATGGGGGGCAGGGGAGGGAACAAAGGGGGGGAAGAAAGAAAAAGTGAGATACGTGATTCAGAGTATCTTACAAAAAAATATATGTATAGCCACACAAATAACAACACACATTCCCTAAGAAAATCCAAGTAAACAGACACACATGCACACGTGTTCACACATGCAGGATGGAGGCGGGATATGGGGCTGGGAGGGAACACGTCAGTGAAAAGAAAGGCGGGTCGGCAGGGGCGTCAGGCGTTGGGGATGCCGCACCTGAGGGCTGGAGAGGAAGGACAAAAACCCAGAAAACCGCCAGCCTCACACCGCGTCTACGCATACGCAGGCAGACCCTGCCTACACCAGCCTTTTCCAGTGACACGCAGGAGCCCTGGTCCTCGGTGTCCAGCTTTGCCCATGCTGCTCCCTCTGCCTGCCCCCTCAGCCACGCGCCTTTGCCTCATCCGTTAGGTCCCCCGTTCTCATGTCACGTCCGCCCCCGCCGCCCCAGGCTCACGCCTTCCTGAGTCCTGTAGGTATGCTGTCTCCATCTGTCCTCTGACACCTCCCTCTGCCGCCCTGACCCACTGCACACTCACCCCACCCCTTCATCACCAGTGCCACAGGCCCCACCCTGTGTCCTCAGCTGGGGCTTCTGGTGGGAAATGCACGGCCCCTCTCAGCCCAACCCTGGGCTCTGCCCCCTGCGCTCCCTCTGGGCTCCCCTTCCACTCCCCAGCGAGGGCCTCTCCCTCCAGTGTCCAGATGAGGCCGACCCCCTGGGCCCACTCCCGACTCCATATGCCCTGTCCCTGAGGGTCTCTCCATCCTGTGGCTCCCTTGTCCTCTGACTCACTGGCCATGGGACAGCATGGGCCCCTCCAACGCGATACACCTGGAGTAACTTGTCTCTGCCCACAGCCAGGCCCGTGGCTCTGCCAGGCACTGGTGACTCTCCTTGCACAGGCCACCAAGGTGTCACCCTCCCATCCTAGGGTTTGCCTTTGGTGTTTTGCCTCCCCACAAGGCAGTGCCACTGGGTGGCCAGGACACCAAGGTGAGGGAAGCAGAGGCCCAGGCTCCAGGTGCTCGCTGTCCTGTGGCCACTTTGGAGGCAGACGGGTCCAGGAACCACACTGAGGTGGCTGAAAGGATGGTGGTCATCTTGTCAGCTCACTGATCTGTCCCCATGTGCCAGATGGTGTCCCGGCGGGAAGCAGACCTTCTCAGACCACGAAACAGAGAAGACTTTAATCCAAAGGCTGCTATAAAGGTGTGGGCGAGGTTTGGGTGACCATCAAGGGACATTGACAGCAGGGGGGCCACCATGGCTCTGTGCCTGGTCCCCAGACAGGAGCCTGGGGGGCTCCAGCAGAGGGAGGCAGCCCACAGCACCTGCAGCCTAATACAGGCTCTGCCACTCTGCAGGCGTGGAGAGGGACACAGGCCAGAAGAGGGCTACCAGTGAAAAGGTTTCTGTTATGCTCACAGATCCTGAACTGGGGACATGCCACACCACACCACAGCAGGGGAAGCACCAGGCTCCCTCACCCAGCAGAGGGAAGGGGAAACTGGGCAGGATCCTTGATTGAAGTTCCCTGGGGAAGAAACGGACAGGCAGTGTCCGCAGGCTTGAGATGGGGCAGGGGCTGGCCCCAGGGTTCTAGTACCTGGCCCTGAGCGCTCTGGGTGGGTTGGGTGAACTTGGAAAAGGCACAGGTGAGTGTTTGTTGTTCTCTCTAGGGCTCAGCTCACCTGCAAGGGGCAGGCCCTGCAGTCAGCAAGGCCTGCACCCCTTGCCCCTGGAGGCCAAAGCATCAGCACACAGAAAACAAAAGGCCCGGTGAACACACCCTGGAGAGAAGGAGCAGGGGCACTGATGCCACCCCTCACTCCATTCCCACACTCCAGTCCCCTGCTGACATCACCTATTGGCAAAGGGCAAGGGACCCGGTGATGCAGTCAGCCTCCCTGTCCCAGAGCAGGGCACTGTGCGGCTCCAGGGGAGAGGTGGGCCGTACCCAGCAGCCCCTCCACAGGCAGGCAAAGGGCCTCTTCCCCGACGCCCCTCAGGACAAGCTGCTGTGGGTGATGCGGACGATCCTGGGGGCATGCTGGAGGACACCCCTGCTGAGCTGCGTTTTGAGGGAAGAAAAGGCACTTCCAGAGAATGCCAGACGACAGGAGAGCCTGCCCAGAGCTCGGGGATGAACACAACATGTTTGCCAAGCCACGAGCGCCGCGGTGTTGCTGGATTGTGAAATTTCCGGGCAGGAGGGTGGCTGGCGCAGACGGCATGCTCAGGGAATGTGTCTGCCTTTAGTCATTTTGCTGTCCTCTCTGGGTCTGTCTGCGAGGCAGCTCGATCACGGGTGTAAAGTGCTTCCCATGGGGGCTGCTGCCCAGGGGACACTCAGAAAGCCCTGGTCACGGCCACTCCCAAGACACCTGTTCTCATGAGGAGGTGTGATCCGTCCAGTGGACCATCTCCCAGGCTCTAGGGCAGCTCCAAACGGACAATGCATGAGATAGTTCTTCGCAAATCGAAGGACCAACACCCATGACCGCGTGGGCAGTGAGCAGCCTAATGTCTGCACAGAGGAATGGCCGAGGGGTCAGCCCAAGGGCCCCAGGGCTCTGGGACGGGGCGACAGCTGACCTTTTTGGGTCCCACCAGCTTCATGGATCATGGCCCCCAGGGGGTGAGGGAGAATGCCAGGGTCTGCCTCTCTCTGCCATCAGCCTTGACTTCAAACCCACACTCCACACCCAGTTTTCTGGAAAAGAGAGAAATAGCCCTCTGGGGGAAGGGGGGGGCAAAGAATACAATACCCTTGGACGCCCCTGGCCGTGTGAGACCAGCTGAGAGGGCTTTATCACTGCACACAGCCCTGCCAAAGGCCGACCAGAGCCCTTCCCAGGAAATCCTTGGCTCTGCCTGTGAGCGGCCTGTCTCGTGAAATTGACTCCAGCCTATGTGATGCGAAAGCTGTGCAAACAGAGACATATAAATCAGCACTCCCCGGGCTCTGCGTGGCAACAAATACTACGCAGCTCTGAATTTATGTACATTTTGAGCCTGCCCTTCTGCAGGGAGGTGTAAAAGCCATGGAGAGGGGGAGCTGGGACTGGAAGACGCTCCTGGTACCTCTTCCCAGGCTCACAGGGACTGTGGATTTCTGAGGGGGAGGGGCGGCAAGGGCAGCCAAGCTGTTGGTGATCTTCAAGGGCCCTGCAGCCTCAGGGGCATCCCCAAGGATGGTGTTGGTGGCAGGTCACACAGGCGTCCTATGCCTGGCACATACCAAGTTTTCAGATCCCTAGAAGGAGAGCAGGGGGTTGTCACGAACCGCATGGTTTGTACAAATGGTGAGGGCACTGGGAGCCACTGGTGTCCATTCTGGGAGTCGTGACAACTGTCCTAAAGTCCGAAGGTCCAGACACCAGCCCAGGGCCAAACACACACAGGCAGGTCTGTTCAGGGAGAGCAGACTCAGGCCAGATGTGTGAGCTCGGCTCTGCAAAGTGGACTTGACCCTGCCAGGTGTCAAAACTCATCGTAACACTATCTGATGCCGCATCTCTCTCTATATATTAATAAAACAGCAGAGTGCTGACCCAGGGACAAGAACCATGAGAACAGAGAGAATGCTGGGAGTAGATGCCCTCACCCTCTCACATAGAGACAACGCTGGCATTACAAATCTTTGGAGAAAGAGTACCCGTCAAGAAATGGTTTTGTGCCCTGGCTGGTGTGGCTCAGTGGATTGAGTGCCGGCCATTGAACCAAAGGGTCGTCGGTTCAATTCCTCATCTAGGGCACATGCCGGGGTTGTGGGCCAGGTCCCCAGCAGGCGGCACACAAGAGGCAGCCACACATTGGTGTTTCTCTCCCTCTCTTTATCCTTCCCCTCTCTAAAAATAAATAAATTTTTTAAATATTAAAAAAAAACTTAAAAAAAGAAAGAAAGAAATGGTTTTGTAGCAATCGGGCCATCATATGAAAGGAAATAAAATTAGATCTCTTTCTCATTCCATTCATGAAAATATGTCCCTCCTAGACAAAAGATTACATTATGAAAATTAAAACAAGTGTTTTAAAAGAAATTATCATAAATTTAGTGTAGGCGTGGATATCTTAAAACACAGATACACACAAAAACCATAGAAGCAAAGCTTCATGATTGGATCTGTCAATGATTTCTTGGATATGGCACCAAAAGTACCAGCTATAAGAGAGAATAAAGTAAGTTGAACTTCATCAAAATCAAAAACTTCTGTACATCAAAAACACTATCAACAGAATGAAAATGAACCCCATGAAATGGAAGAAAATACTTGCGAATCACATTTCTGACAAGAGATTGACATACAGAACACACAACTCCTACAACTCAACAGCCAGAAAAGCCCCAACAGCCCAATTTAAAAATAGGCAGAAGACTTGAAGAGACATTTCTCCAGAGAAGATACACAAATGGCCAGTAAACACACGAGAAGATTCTCAACATCACTCATCAAAACCACACTGAGATGAAGCACTTCACATCCCTGGATGCCTATTATCGAGACAAAAAACAAAAACCGGGCAATCGCAAGTGTCGAGAAGAATGTGGCGGAACTGGAACCCTGTGTATTCCTGGGGGGCGGGGGGGGGCGGGGGTAAAAGGTGCAGCCATGATGCCAAAGGGCATAGCCATCGCTCCAAAACAATTGAAAACATGATCCAGTAATTTCATTTCTGGACACGTGCCCTAGAGTTTACATCCGGAACTTAAATACCTACCTGGATACCCATATTCATAGCACTATGATTTACAATAGCAGATACGCAAAATATATGTTTAAAAGATTACTCAGCCTTAAAAAGGAAGAACATTCTGATGCAGGCTACCACCTGGGTGAACTCCGAGGACATTATGCTGAGTGAAATAAGCTGGTCACACAAGGACAAGTACTGTGATTCCACCGAGACGGGGTCCCCAGAGGAGTTAAATCCAGAGAGACAGGACGCAGAATGGTGTTTCCAGGGGCCGGGGGCGGGGCAACGGGGGGAGGGGTCAGTGGGCGTGTGGGGAGCAGAAGTCCTGGGGACGAGGGTGGTGATGGCTGCACAGCACCATGCGTGTGTTTAGTGCTGCAGGATGATATGCTTAACGTGGTTCAAGTGGCCAGTTTTGCATTTGGGTGTTTCGCCTCAATTCAAAACCCACGCACACAAACTACAAAGAGTCGAATGAGTAGAAACAGCGTGCAGAGATGACGGAAGGCACCGCAAAAAGTTCAAAGACAAAACCCAGCCCGAGAGAAGATGTTAGCCATCTTGGAAAGAGACAACCAATTAAAGCGCTTTGAAGCCGGTAAGAAGAAGACAGTGTGAGAGAGGCAAAGGACAGACCGTGCAAGGCAGCGATTCACAGGACAGAGTCCGCGGAATGGCCTGCAGACAGATGCGAGGAGGCTCATTTCCTCTGGGGATCGTCCAAGTGTGAGGTCAGATGATGACGCTGTCATAGCTCCGTTTCTGAACAAGCCAACCGTGTCCGAGTCTGATGGTGCCACCACCGAGGGGTGTGGGCCAACGGGACTCCCACACAGCGTCG